>JAMKCH010031893.1:0-48845 GCA_023653785.1 Ophioderma brevispina | reverse complement strand
TTTCGTGTTTTCCGATCCGCAGTTTGTTTCCCACGGTAACCTTAATGGGGTGTATGTGCCACGTGCCAGGCTCTCATATCAATACACAATACACATAATCGAAAAGAGAATGAAACTTACACACGTGTAAATCTGTAAATCGAGTGTTCTGAACGAAGCACTTTTTATGCCTTGGATTTTAACTTGAAAAGTATTAGAATTCATACTGAATATGGTTTGTCGCTGAGATACCCCCCCTCCATGCTCTCCAGTGCATGGATGTATAAGTTTTCGGAAAATGTGAAATATGGCCCCCCGCAGATAAAGTCTAGGCGGGTCCCTATTGAAGATTGCAACAAGGACTTCATCGAATAGGCCAGCCTTCCCCTTTAAATAACTTTGAGGCCGACCCGTCACATTTTGTTGGCAAGACCAAAATGAACAAAACGACACGTTAGGCTTTCACAAACCAGTTCATCCAGCATCACACATGTCAGTCATAATACTAGGTGATTCTATTCATGTACTAAAGACATCATAATCACTTCAATGATGTCAAACCAACAAAATGACTTCACTTTCTGCTTCTGGCCCTGTTTTGTTCGTGTTCATTTGTTATTCGGGGCTATTATTACCCAATTGAACACCAATTTTATTAATTAAATTTTTATACCATTTAAAATATTTCTAGGTTAACATACAAACAAATATCTATCATATAAAATCAATACGCTATCTATTAATACATGGTTACATTAAATAACCTTTCGATGAAATCCTGGACCTTATAATACGTTGGTTAAGGAACTTTTAGGTGATGAAAACTGCCTACCATTTCTAGCACAAATAGGAGATACTTCTAGATCGTTAATGAACTGCAAGAGCGCAATATTGGACAGAGGGTCCACAATTTGGACCATATGAATAAAATTGAGTAAGTAAGCATAAAATGGAACGCGTGTTTTGCAAGTTGTTTCAAGGCTTGAAAACGCATACAACATATATCAGAATATTCAGATAAAGAATATAGCTAAATGGAAGACGCTGCTGAAAGTATAAGAAATACTATATAGGGTTTATAAGAGACAAGCAGTGCAGAGAAATAGCGAAACGCACTTGCTCTACTCACTGAATATAATTAAAACCAAATATTCACAATATACATGGGGAAACGTCATGAATGTTTTGTTCTAGTTTTTTTTTCATATACATTTACACCATGTTTTTCCAATACAGAGTTTCATGGAGAATCTCTGAAACTCATGGGTGTCATTTTTTAAAATGTGTTCTTCTTGGGTAGTTTTATAAAGGGGGGCCAAATTTTTTACAGGGGTAACAAAATAAAAGTGTTAAAATTGTTTTAAACTAAATTTATACCAGTCCTGTTCGGCTGCTATAAGGTTCTTCTAAAGGTGGGGCAGGTTTGCCATATTACGACCTAATTGTTTTAGAAGTGGCAATAGGCGCAAGAAGTTCAGGTCATTATTTATAGAAAGTGTCCGATTTTGTTGAAACTGGTTTTTAAATCGTTCACTGGTCATACTCAAATTATAAATTATATAGATTCTGTGTTTCACCTTTCAAAGTGAGACTTTTAGAAATATAACTAGTGGTCTCCCATAGACCCTGTGGACCACGGCCATATTTGCCCTCTATAATAATTATTAATCAAAACGTCATTGAACAACGCGCCCTTTATATTTTCGGCTTCTGTCCAGTAAGACGCCAATTTGGTACCCTTTTTAGAACAAACCATTATCTGAAATTTTAACCCCCCAGTGTGACCTGAACCCATTTTAATTACCTTGTAACTCTTGTACTATAACACTCATGTAGGCAAACTATAACTTTCTGCCTTCTTTAATCCTTGAAAGGTTACGAACATGTTGGTATACTAAAACACATTTTTACCTTTCCCCCTTTTATATTTTGCCCCCTTTATAAACCAGTGTAAACCTTGCCCCCTGCCCCCCCCCCGCCCCCCTAGAATTCATCAAGAACCTTTAAAAAAACAACCCCATGATTTTTGGAATCCTCAACAATTTTTGAATTTGAAAAACCTGGTTGCCAATTGTATATGAAATTTTCACAAATAGAGTTCCCCCTGTACTAAAATACTACCTGTGTACACATTATTGACATTCTTTTATTTACGCACTATTTACGGCACAAGACTAAACTCGTACACGACATTCGTTTTTATTTTACGCACTACCTATTGGCCGAGTTAGCTCAAAAGCATATTGTAATACAGTAACTTGAGAGCTTAATGACGAGTAATCTGTCTCAATACCACCTACAATTGGCAAGCTTTGAAGACCTTAACACAAAGCGTATGAAGTCGTAAAATAGTGACCTTCACGACCTAAGAGAAACGTCCACCCTGACCTGCATCACCGAAGTAATAAGCGTCAGATACTTGGAGAAAACAACAAGCTTTATAATGTATAGGCAATGCGCATGCTCAAGGAAAATTTTATTATGCAAAACAATGGTGGAACATTCACAAGACTAGTTCCAAAATTACATGCAGGATTGACGTAACAACGCCCTGATATCTCTACCACATACACAAACCACCTGGGAACAATTAAGTTTCTGACAATTTTTATACATTCAAGTTCATGATAGGAGAAAAATGAATGGTACAAATTCACAGTAATTCATAACATTAAGAAAGCCCCTTGCTGTCTCTAAATCCCTCTAAAAAACAAAACAGACAACCAACAGTTAAACATCTTTATTTTGATAAAATTAAAACAAAATTTTGCTTTAAGATAGTGCTTCATAAATTTATTTGTTGAAATAGGTTTATAAAGTTTAAGCACCAATTGTTGCCATGCTGGCGGGTCGAACGCGAGTATTTTAGTGCGATTTTACCAGATTTTCTCACCAGACTACAGATCACGTTCGTACGTCGAGTTTTTGTTCTGGTACGATGTAAGCTATAAAGCCGGTTCCGAAAAAAAGAGTATTGGTTAGCACATACATTTAACATATTACATTCATATATTGCTTGTACATGTATGTAGCTACAAAGGTTGGTTGTATAGATATTCGCCTTAAATCCCTAAAAATGCGCCATTTTTTGCCACTCTTCCAAATCACGCAGCGGACCACTTCCTTTTGTTTACAGGAAAGTGCTCCTAGATTAACAACACATACATACCAACCCCTTTTTTTGCGTGATCGGGTCAGGGTGCTAGTCATTTGTCCTCTAAGGGACACAAGGATTATAGAAAAAAATTAATTAGATACATACAAAGTGTATGGCCCAAACCATTTAATAAAATGCAAGTAGTACAAATTTGGGTTGGTGAAGTCAAATTTCCTGGAATCTTCGTCCTCTCGATATTTAAAAAAAATTTAATACTTGGAATTTGATACAACCATCTGAGAGACAATGTTATCTTTGCCATGTCCCATACAGAAGCCATCCGTTTTGGAGGCGGCCAGTGGAATATAATTCTGGTAGCGAGCGATAATACTCTATATACAGAAGAGTCTACCTTGTGTGACAATTACTCTGCACAACAAAAAAGACTCACCACCGTCCATTGATTTTGGGAACGATCTTGTGGCAGGTAACACAAGTAATTCAATATAGAATAAACGCGAAGCAGTGTTGTTTTTCACAAGTGCTTGAATATATGAATAAGGTCAGATACTGAGATACTTTTGTGTCCCATCCTCCGAATCCCTGCCGAAAAACCTTTTCCAACGTAAATTTACAGTTTAATTGATCCCTTTGGAACAACTGTATGGATATTTAAAGTTGCGTTTATTTCACCATACTTCGTAAATGACAGGGGCGTAGTCAGAAGCCTTTCAAGGTGAGAGATTTGTTTTCTATCCTATCCAGCATGTAACATCACTTACCAACCATTTCGGCCCCAGTGACCTTTAAGGCTACAATACACTACATCGCACTATTGCTCTCCTCTCTCTCTCTCCTCTCTCTCTCTCCCTCTGCTCTCATCTCCTCTCCTCTCTCCCCTCATCACCTCTCCCCCTTCTCTCTCTCTCTCTTTCTCTCTTTCCTCCCCCCCTCTCTCTCTCTCTTCCCCCTCCTCTCTTCCCTCTCTTTCCTCTCTCTCTCTCCCTCTTCTCCCTCTTTTCCTCACGTCCAATCCACCGTATCTTCTCTGCCTACAGGCTTGGCTTCCATATATTTTCCAACCTACATTGTAGTGTCTTCCTTTATCTACAGTTTTCTTAAGTTTTTTCTTAGGGCACCTCTTCGTTCCAAAACCCCTGTCATGCATTGCATTGACAAACATCATCCAAGCACACATGCCCCAATCATCTTTGACGCTGATTTTCTCGCATTGGTTGTGATGAGAATTTATTCATTCATCTCAATATAGACTACCCGTTTGCATTGCCTATGATTACACCACTGCAATATTGACGATGTTTCCTATTTTCTCAATTTTTCAACCTAATCCGTTATTGCCTAATCCCTTCGCCTTTTCCATGCCTTCACAGTATCTTGCGGATTGGAAGTGCACACTGTCACATTTATCTATATATATATAGATATAGAGGGTGAGTCCAAACAAAACTTGACCCTGATGTGCGTCCGCCATTTTGAATTTTACATAATATACTCTACAGAATCCGGTATCATCGGAAAGCCTTACTTCATTATCTTTAATTTTGCTGCAAAGATAATTCAATTCCGATAAGCATAAGCCGAACTACAGTCTTTTGAATCAAGTAGTTACCGCTTTTACCCCCTATCCACGGATTCCCATTTGACTGCCCGGCGGCCGAACTAAGCAAATGTGAATCGTGGACAGAGCGGAAAAGAGACCTACTTGATTCAACGACTGTAGCTCAGTCTAAACCACACCGATATGAATGAATCTTTTGCAGCAAACATTACAGATAATGAACTAGGCTTTAAGATTATACCACCATATAATATATGTTACTTGAAAAATTCAAAATGGCGGACAAAATCAGGGTCAAGTTGTTTTTTTGACTCCAACCTGTACATCCAATAATAAATGACTTTTCAGTATGGTGTCTCGTGGAATTCCGGTAGTAGTAGCACCCATTATGGAGTTGCCGTACAGACAACACACTATTACCACTCAGTTGATGCGCACACTATTGGTGTCGGGTTAATCAATGCAACTGCTTCAGGATTCTTAGATAATAATGGCTAACCCTGATCCAGGTTAGTTTAGAGCTGATCCTCATTTCACGTTTGCATCACTCTTTTTAATTAGTACACTTGTTTGTTTTGTGATTTCAAAATAAGTGAGACCTCATTAAACGTTTTAGTTCTGTCATTCACCGTGAGAGGAAGAGTATTTTGTAGGGCCAAGGTAAAAGAAGTTATGGTACTCAAATCAATGTGCAGTATGTAGCTAGTTCAATAAATATAGACCTAAATATATTATTTAACTGTAAGATAGCTTGGATTTTCAATTGAAGTTCATGATGAAAACACCAGCAATTATTTCATTCAACGTTGTATTTGAACATAACGTTATACCTTTGACACTGCAAAATAATCATTCTTATCACAGCATTGGAGAAATAATGCATTCTTATATCAGTGCACCATACAAAACCATGTTTTTATTTGGCCATCAAAAATAGGTTATCCGTGTATTAAGAGATTAGTGCAAAGCGGATTTGACATCTAGCAACCAAGGGGGGGGGGGGGGGGGGGGGGGGGGGGGGGGGGGGGGGGGGGGGGGGGGGGTGGCATAATTCCTTCTATCATTAACAGACCATTGTAGAACTGAATGCATCAATTTCCAGTAACCCGATTCTGGACAGTAACTTTGTACTATAGACACTATGTACTATGTTTTGTAATGGCAACAAAGGCCTAGTCGCCGCACGCCGTGGATTGGAACCCCATTCAGTATCCCTTATCGCAATCTGCAAAAGTCCACTAATTTTGAAATCTACCATATAAATAAATAATTCGGTAAATATGCAGATAATCATCACACGTTGTTTTTTAAATGTTGTTCTTGTCACATCTAGGTGATGCTCTTCTTGTCCAGGACCTTGCCGACCCTGTAACTATCAGCTAATATACCTATACAACTTGAACAATCTTATATCTGTAAATACTGGAACAAGGATTCTGGTGAATGGAGTACAGATGGTGTGAAAACCAATGAACGCCTATCAGAGGAGCTGGTTGAATGTCGACCCCGATCCATTTGAGTATATTTGGTTGTTGTCTCATTGCCTAGAGATCAAACATCGCCAACTGTAACAGGACCACAACGGAACAGTTATCTGATGTAACTGGAAAGCAAACAATAAATGGTACAAACAATAATAAAAGCCCGAAGTCAGCGTCGTTTGGTCGCTCAAAAATGTATTAAACTAATTAAGGGCTTATTTTGAGGTATTTTAAAATAAAGAGTGTTTATTTTAACATTAATATCAGCAAGAAGTTGTGTCACTATGTAATAAACCAATAGCAGGTTTCGCTGTATGCAATCTTTATCTTGTTCAATTTACTGGATAACTTAGAAAAAGCATCATCTGATTTGACTCTCTCATTTTCTCCTCGTTCCAGATAAACGTTTCTAGTGGAGACGGGATGACTGGAATCTTCTTGTCATCGTGATAATAGAGTCAATGCTTATCGTTATTATTGTTGTTGTTTTCAATTTATCATCATCATATCTATCTCAAAAACACACGCAGGATCGTGTATTGTCCTAGAGAGAAGACGAGGTCTCGCCGAATGAAAGAGATGGGGTGGGTATAAGGGTGTTATACTGTTTTCAATAAGAAGTCCTGCGAACAAATCAGTTCAGAGCCCGACTTAATACCGCTCCCCTTTTGGTGCTTGGCAAAACGTCCACCAGAAACCCAGAACCTAAACAGTTTCTTCAAGGACCATCTATTGTCCACCAGTTGATCTAATAACAAGGAGAATAAATATGAAGCGGACGTTTTGGATGAAACTTGAAAATATTGCCTGTTGTGATCGAACAGAACTGAAGGTAAAGACAGCTCATTACCTTCGACGTCCTCTTCGGAAACGGCCCCCCTGAAATTCCGGCGTCTAAGGAGTTTCTTCCACGAAGTACAACAATTCGCATCGGCTGGGAAGAAGCAGAAGTGTAGTCCAATGGAACGCACGCCTGAAGGTACTCCCACGCCTGGGAAGAAGCAGGAGATCAGTACCAATACTATGACGGCCCTTGAAAAGTTCAACCAGGAAGGTTTCTAGAAAAGAACATCTCCAACCGGTGAACGAGGGCACAAACAGCCATCATTATGTGAAAAAGGTAATTAACAGATAGAATTGCATATCTCTGGTAGATGTGGATTGGTTTGTTGTTTTACTAAATTAAATTCAAATTCAAACTTTATTTCCATAAAAAAATACTTCAAATATCATCAACAACAACAAAAAAATGGAGAATTAGGTTAGGCTGTCAAGCCATTTAGGCCTACTAATAACGCCTACCGCCAGTTAAAATACAAAGCATTTTAACTCAAATCAAATGAACAAACCACGAAGACACAAAGACAGGCCGACTCAGACAGAATTAAGTCATGTATTTTGGATGTTTTGTTTAATTGGCTACGCACACAACCCGCTACTAGTAACGTGGTGTGGTGTTGTCTTGAATACCTGTATTGATCATTGTCAAGTTTGTTATATCATCACAAATTTGGCCAGGCTTGAAATTAAAAATTCATGAGATCTGTGATAAGACAAGTAACAAGACGTTTTTGCTTTTTCACACAGTGATTTGTCATTTACATTTTATTACTTGGGATATTTCAGTCGACCAAAGCAAATGAAAGAAGGTAATTATATTTTCAAGCATTAATATGTTGCTTAAATGTTGATTAGATTTAGAAACATGCAATACAAACATGGTGCAGTGTCGTGTATAAATTGGCATGTTGGCTTGTTGTGATTGCTCGCATTGTCTTTCCACAGGGCTGCATTATTACAGGTTGTACACCACCAAATACACTGCCATTCGTTTATATGTACAACATTTTCCTGAATTGTTTCGCTAACGAAGCGTCTCAGTTCCTAACAACAGCATTTTTCTTAGAACTCTACATCTCTGCATACCATTCACGCAGGAAAACACTATGGTGAGCACAAACATTTCGAGCTACTGGAGCGCGAAGACTACGATGAGTTGTGAGCTCCTCTCAAACTAGGGTTTCTAGTCCAAAGATTCCTGTGGTAAAGGTGTTCAAATAAACACTATTTCTCAGCAGAAAGCCTCACAGACTTCAGATCTCAACAGCTTGTTACTTTGTATCTTAGAAATTATTTCCAGCACAGAAAATGACCCAAAAAATTGCACTTTTAATATATATTTTTTTACTTTTAACTTAGAGATGTTACTCTTTTTAAACACAATTCAGCCCTGATTATGGCCGCCATTTTGCATTTTTCAGAAGATATATCTTAACATATATATATGTGTAGTACCATCGAAAGGCTTATTAGTTTTAATTTGCTCTGCAAAGATCAATCAAACCGGTTAGGTATAGACCGAGTACAGTCTTTGTAAATTCACGTAGTCGGTTTGCGCTCTGTCCACGGATTCACGTTAAAACGAACGGCGTTCATGGAAGCTATTCAATGTCCAGAAGGAAACTGGGTTATTTATTGAGTTCAGAAATGATGTGACGATATTTAACCCCGCGAAATGCAGTCAACATTTTTAGGCCATGATACGTTTGCGATTTAACCATCTTTCCTGCTACAGCACTGGGGATAACTTACTTCCTTCACTAAAATTTAAAAAAAAATATTATATAAACCAAGCAAAGCTGTTTCCCCAAATGAAAAGAGTGCACATTATTGAGAAAATGAATAAAATGTCAACTCAATTTACTTCCAGAATGTCAGTGACCAATTATGTACACGTAAACTCAAGCGAACAATAGAGCTAATGATATTCAACAATCAACCTAAAACACTTCGGATCTTTTTCTCTACAGGGTATGCAGGTCCATTGTTACTGGCCACACTGTTGAAAAGATTTCAAGCTATTGAGCTCTAGTATCTCTTCATAACATAAAGGCAAAATACTCACCTCGCTCATAATTTTTAAAAATGTAGGTCGCTGAATACCATTACCTTTCTTGGTAAATTGAATAGAAATAACGTTTTAAAGACAATAAATTGCGGATTTAGGTTATGCACAAATTAGGTCAGCCCTTGCCATGGGCTTTTCTTTCATGAATTTTGTCAGTTTACATTTTCTTTTCGACAAAAAATTATTAATCTTATGGTCAAAGTTAATTGAACACACAGTATATAGAATCTCAAGATTTCTTTTATCGCGATCGAGGAAAGAACTTACACCAATACTAGACCATGGGACGTGGACCAAATAACCAACTGTATAACAAATTCTGTAGTCCCCATCTGGGGGCTAAGGGAAAACCAAGTGTAAATTCATAATAAATTATTACGATCACATAACTGTCTGTTCCCGCACATAAAACTGGCACATTTTCTTAAAAATATATAAAATGTCACCTCAATTTCTTTTTCCCAATATCAGAGACCAATGGATATGTATAGACTTCAGCAAACCATGAGCTAAAGATATTACAATGGGCCGGGTATGTAGGGCCATTGTTATAGCCAGGTGTTACCACCTCCACGATTCGGGTTGAGTGACAAATATTCGTCCTCTCTCACAATAACTAACCAGTGTACATTATAATATAGGTCGTTGACACTAAATTTTCTTCTGAAAACGCGGTAAATTGAATAGAAATGAAGTTAAGCAATAAGTTACGGATTTTGGTTCTGCACAAAGTAGTTAGGTCAAAGCTTGCCCAGCAACATTCTCTCATGATGTTTGTTCATGTTTCTTCCTTTTCTAATAAATGATGAAAAATATGGCCAAAGTTAATTGAACACGCACTATAGAAGCTCAATGTTTATTTATCTGTGAATGAGGTTAAGTATTTTGTCCTGAGAAGTACTCAATCTAAATTGGAGAGCGTAACAGCTGAAATCTCTTCAGCTGCGCGACAATATAACAATGGTCCTGCACTCCCAGATGAAAGGGAATTTGAAGTGTTTTTCTACACCGCATACCGGGCCGGTGATTGAATATCTTTAACTCCATTGTTTGCTGAAGTCTATGTGTATCCACTAGTCACTGATATTGGGGAAATGAAATTGAAGTGACATTTTATTCTTTTTCAAGAAAATGTGCCAGTTTTATTTGTGGGAACAGACGATTATATGATTTTAATAATTATGAATTTACACTTGGTTTTCCCTATCCCCCCGATGGAGACTACAAAACAACAGCATAGAAGGACATGTCCCATCGACTATACGGCAAGGACATAATATTCGAAATCTGTTCAACTGCATGCACAATAACAATGGACCAGATGTAAAAGAATGTGAAGTGTGTTCCGGGTCGATTATTGAATATCATTAGCTCCGTTGTTCGCTTGAGCATGTTGAGGTTATGTATATCCATTGGTCACTGATATTCTAGAAATAAATTGAGTTGACATTTTATTCATTTTTCTAAAAAAATGTGCACTCTTTTCATGTGAGGACACAGCTTTTCCTGGTTAAAATAATATTGTTTTAATTTTAGTGAAGGAAATAAGTAATCCCCAGGTCTGTAGCACGAAAGTTTAATTAAAAGGCCAACATTGTATCATGTACCATAGCCTATTACTATTGATGCCTTCTCTACCTTTCTATACCATCATCACTCATAAGTAAATTGATACTTGTATATCAGTTTATGAAAGAGTTGAATGAAACATACTAAAAACATCGGTGACAACCTTTTTGTAGATCAAAAGACGATATGTCATATCTTTTTAAAAAAGGGTTTCAATAAATCTTACCATTATCGCTGCATTTATAACCATAAAAGATACCATAGAATGAACATAAACATGGAATTACCCCTATTACATTTGACAGTGATTTGCTTCGTTGACCTCCTACATGCATTTCAAACATTTAAATGGAATCCGTATTGGAGCAAAACTGCATGAATACTTTGATCAAAGGAGGTAGATCGGTCTATTCACCGTACCGCCGGATTACTTTGCAGCAACATCTATTGTTGAGATATATATTTCTTAAATGCAAATGGCGGACCAATCAGGGTCATTTTTTCTGACTCTCTGTGTATTACTACTTTATTTTGGTCCTTTAATCATTTCCAGCGCTTTGTTCTTTACTTACTTCTGCAGTCTTTAAGCTTAATTTGACGTTTGCCTTTTATAAACCTTTCAAAATTCGCTCTTCCACATGAATACCTTCATGTATTCCACAATCAGTTTACTCAAAAAACGTTCTTGACAAGTGAGTGTTCTTGCTGTTTCCAGTCCACCATACGCGTTCTCAGTTGATTTCCATAAGGGTATATGGCTGCTATAAATGTACGAACTGATTTCAAAATTAGACATTGGTATACTCTTTGTAAATCTACGCATTCTTCTCGTTTTAGCATATCTCTCGAAAACTTTGAACTTGTATCCGATTGAAAAAAAAATCACTACGTTGATATGTAAAAACTTTACCCCAGAGTCTAATATCACTTAATCTCGTGAAGCTTAATCTGGCAGTGGCGGTAGATTCAACCACTATTGAAGCAAAGTATTGAAATATTTATTTTATGCTTTGTGACGTGACGGGATAGCCAAAATTGTTAAGGGATGTCTCCATTATTAGGCGTCAAAATATATTTTTGAGTAAAATGAAATTGTGGGATACATGAAGGAATCCTGTGGAAGAGCGAATTTGAAAGGTTTATGAAAAGGCAAAGTAAGGAGATATCTTCAAAATTAGGTCAAAACCATTAGGTCAATTCAAAAGAAACATTATATTACTTTACAGCATGTGACTTCATAATCGATAAATATATACAATATGTATAGTGTAAAAATTCTAATTACTGATCTAAAATATGTATCTAATTACCAGGTATGGCAATGTCTTGTAAAATAATAATAAGTTAATTGAAATATTGCATCACCTTTATATAAGGGGTTTACTTCATATTCAAATATGATCCTAATTTTACCTATTTTAGGCCATTTATGAAACCACTACTGTGATGTCACATACATTTTCGTTTAATTGTACATGTTTTATTGAGTTTTGCTTGCTTGTTTTGTAGTATGTTGTATGTTATGTTATGATTTTTAGATGTATTTTTGTACAAGGGGTACACATTTTCAGGCTTTTGCGTCCAGTTGTACCTCCTCCATATTCTTGTAATGTGATTATCTATGTGTTTTTTAAAGATGGAAAATTAAATGAGTTTGGGGAGCTGAGTTGAATATTTAATGCCACTGGTGCCGCCGGTAATGGCCAGTTTTTTTTTCGGCTGAAATGGATGCATTGTTCTAAACAACGAAATACGGTTTAAACCGCATGAACCCTGGGCAGCTGGCAGCCAGCAGGCGAATTTTGAAATTTCCCCTAGGTTATTTTTCCCTTGTCTGCTGAAATAACGCATTTTCCGGGCACAAGTTGTAAGATGTTAGAGATGTTTTCGGTTTTCCTATGATTTTGGTACCTTCTCTCTGAATAGAGTAACTTACTTTGTTGTGTTTTTCTAAAATGCTGAATTTCAAGATGTCATCATAGAAAAATTAGGTTAAAATGTATATACTTAATTAAATAGAAAATAGGCACACATCTTGGTATTTGAAGACATAACTCTAAAGGAATGTCAAAAGAGAAAATAATGATCATTATTCAAGAATCCTTATCACTTACTTTCATTCGAACACAAACATTCATACACTATCAACAATGTTATGTGAAGCCCCCCCCCCATCCAGAGGGCTGTGTACGTTTCAGCAGGGAAGACCTCTTGAATTGTTGAACTATTGAAACTTTAAAGTCGCTATCAGCGATTTCTTCAAAATATAAACAAATCGGGCCCCTATTCGGCATTAAAGTCAATTTTTTGCACTGTTGTATTTTGAAATTGTTGTAGTAAAGACCCCTAAAGTGCCTGAGCTTAATACGCAGTATTTGTCAAGAAATAACGATTTTTATGCTTGGTATACTAATAACAAAACAGTTGTAAATGGCACCTTCAAGACCGCTTTAGAATGCTTTAGTGTCTGTTTTCACAAAGAGCAGTAATATAAGGTGTTGATATGACATAACACTAGCAATTTATGGACAAAATGGGCATTTTAAATTTGGCTTTAAATAATGGCTTTAACAAATACAGGGGGCTTCTTTTTACAGCAGCGATCTCTATTTTCAGAGAAGCGTGAAAGTGGGCACTAATGCAATTATATTGCTAAGAATCATACACCAGGATGTCTAGTGGAAGAATCCACCTGATGCCACCTTGGTTCTCTTGTTATTGGGGGTTATTGAGGTCGCAGGTCGCATAAGGGGATTACATTTCGAAAATGCTTTCAAGAAAGTTATGAAATGTCACAAATTCTTACTCCAGACCAAAGCAGTAAAAAAAAGTCAATGGTCATAATATTGATAAAAAATAATGAGACTTCTAGAGCGCCTTTTACAAATGGAAGAATCCACCTGGATTAAACAAGTAAATGATCATAATAATAATAACGAGACTAATAGAGCGCCTTTTACAAAGTAACCAGGGCGCTGACAGAATGAAAAGGAAGAAATAGGAAAATGATGTCTTAAAAAGACTTTAAAAGGCAGATGTATTGTCAAGACCACAGATATTAGTGAGCAACTCATTCCAAGGGCGAGGCCCAGCAATAGAAAAGGCACGATCACCAGGGTCCAGTCAAGGTATAGGTCAAAATAGGTCAAAGAATAACAAATCTTTTGTACAGTGGTCAATATTTTTAAATGTTTCAATGTAAATAAGAATAAGCTCATATTCGTCTTGAAAAAACAAAATTCAAAATAGGTATAGTTTGGTATATCTCCTAAAGTTCCAATTTAATGTTATAACGTTATTATTATTATTAGTTTTATTATTATTAATATGATTACAACGCATTTATATAGCGCTCTACAACGAAACACGGCGCTTTACAAAAGAAGATGAAAAAACAAAAATCCCATGTATAAACATACACACAAAATACGCACAGCCAGAAAAGCAGCAAAGCAAAATTGAGACTGATAAGAATGTCTTAAGATTACGTTTGAAAACAGGCTTGATCAACAGGGAGACCTTACTGCTCAAGACTGGTGCCGATTGGCCATTTTTCGAAAATCGTGAGTAATTCTCCTTTTTCAGGTATAGTTTTGGCCAAGTCTGGGACTGTCCTGTACAGTCTTCTGCAGTCTTGTGTGGTCGCGAGCACGTGGCAAATTTGAAAAAAAAACCGCCACGATTTTTTCTTGCAGCTTAAAAAAATCGTGGTGGGTTTTGGAATCGGGGAAGGTCGGCTTGAACACATGAGCGGTTTGGAAGCGGTAGCCGATGAGTTGGTCCGCATCATGAGTGGTTGCGTGCAGTTGGAAAGTGGTCGGCAATGAGTCTGCTCCAAGCGGGAGAGAAAATGCAAGCCAACTTGACATGTTAAATCGGCGACTAAACTCGGCGACTACAGAAGATAAGTCGCCGACTTGCAGTCTTGACAGCAACTTGTGCTGTCGTGTTAAGGCCTGCGACTGATTGAGAACTGAACTTGTCTCGTTGACGACGGGGATACTCGCAGACTAATCATGTAAATTTTGCAAGTTTGAACAAGACTGTAGCCGATTTTGAAAAAAATTGCGGTCTTGTGTAGTCGGGAAGTGGTTGGGTCGGGAGCTGTCTTCTGTGTGATTATACCTTTAGCCTTGAGCCATAAAGCGACGAACACGCCAGAGATTACGAATATGGAAATTGACTGTAAAAAAAAAAAAAAAAAAAATACTACTCGGCGATTGAGCATCTCTTGTCTTGTAATTTGAACAAGACTGCAGCCGATTTTGAAAGAAATGTGGTCTTGTGTAGTTGGGAAGAGGTTGGGTCGTGTGGCTGGTTGTCTTCATGTGACGGTACCTTTCTTGGCGTCAACAACTCGGCGACCAATCGACGAGCAGTCTTGACAGCGACATGTCACAACTTGGTGCCGTATTTCAAGGTCGGCGACTAATCGGGGACTGAACAAGTGGCGTCGCCGATTAAACATGCTAGATCTGGTTGATTCCATGATGCTGTCACCTACTGCTCGGCGTTTCAGCATCACTTGTCTCGTTGACGACGGGGATACTCGCAGACTAATCATCCCTGGTCGGGATAAAAAATGTAAATTTTGCAAGTTTGAACAAGACTGTAGCCGATTTTGAAAAACAATTGCGGTCTTGTGTAGTCGGGAAGTGGTTGGGTCGGGAGCTGTCTTCTGTGTGATTATACCTTTAGCCTTGAGCCATAAAGCGACGAACACGCCAGAGATTACGAATATGGAAATTGACTGTTTTTCAAAGAGAATTAACATGATAAGACATATATAAATGACTGTCAAGGATAACGCCCAGGTTCTTGGCCGAACACCGGCCGAACATCTTAGATATAGCAAACTATACCTTTTCTAAATCCTTGTGTCAAGACAAATAATATACGTTTGACCTACATATTGTTAACTATCCACTATAAAGCCACGTAGCCGTCTTTTTTACTCCTTTGAACTTATAAAGGAAGAATTTGAGATACTTCATAACTTCATTGATGTACTTGAGAAATTTAATCCCCTTTTGTGACCTTATTGATGACTGAGATTAATATGCCTACGTAGGTATATTAATCTCAGTTGATGATAAGCGCATAGCACGTTTAATATTTCCTGATGTAGGCCTATCAAATTTAAAGTGCGCATGTTACCATGGTATTGTGACTTCTACGGGTAAAACCATAAAGTTTTTTCTTTTCTCACCTGTTTAAGAAGGATTGAAATTATTTTTAATATAGTTGGGAAATAGTTGCTTCCCTCCTCCCTAGTGCGACAGACCACAATGTTGAATGAGTGCCACATTTTGCTGAAACCCATTATAGGCGAAGAGTACAGAAAATATACCAACCTTGTTCATGTGAGTCGTGGTACGAGCACAGCCTTTTTGTTTAAGTCAAAAAGTTCTCACTTTTGACACCTGATTGGAATAATTTTATCCACTAACTACATTCTGTGTAAATTTATTAAATGAAATTTCATGCGCTCAAATATCATTTTTCTTAAAAAAAATTCAGTTTTCCGCTTCTTTCTAGGAGAAGGGCATATGATGGCACATAACATACAATCATGACCTTGTATGCCTATATGGCAGGATTCCCGCGATGGATTTGTCTGATTTTTTTGCAGAGATGATAGCGTTTGCTGCATGTCCCTATTTATTCATTTTGTCAAAATTTGTCACCACTGCTCAAACAATTGTTTCTAAAATAAAAGAGACAACTTGGTATGGGGTCAAACGTGTGTCGAGGCTATGCAACCAACGAAATATCCGTTCAAAATTATTTTATTCGACTTCATTCTTTTGTTTATATTTTCACCTAGATCTTGGCGAAGGCAAACATTCGTCGTAGAGATGTTTTTATCATGATGAAGGAAGAAGCTCTGGATGCGACCAGAATGATGAAGTACCAGCACCAAAGACATTACCATATTGTTTACTAAGGGGACCCTCCTGGTATTATTTGGGCAAATTGCAAGGTAAAATTTTTGGGGTGGGGCCACCACACTTAGATAGCCTATAGCAGGCGACTGTAGTGAAAGAGTGTGCGCTTCCGGATAAAATTTGAATTTTGCACACAATTACTTTAGGCATTGATATCCATAAAATTGATGGAGCCTTCCCAACACCACTTAATGGCCCACAAGCTTGGGTTTCAAGGTTTCTACAGGGGTACAAAAAATTAAATGTCCGAATGTGTTGAAAGCAACACCATTGTATTTGTCGGGTTACAGATTCCCAAAAGGTATAGTTTTACAATATCTATGTCTTATAGTTTCCACAGTTAAAAATGTACCAATGGTGAAAAAGCCATTTGGTTTGTACATGGGTCAAAGTTAAAAGTTGATTTGATTCCGTTAATATGTGGTGCAAATTGGTTTCCCTATCTTAAAGGATTTCAATACGGAATAGGTTTGTCTTATCTCTGTTATGCTTAGTTTTCACGTTCTCCAACAAAATAGGTCACAGTTCAATATAATCCTATAGCTGCCAATATTGAGCTGTTGACTTTTTTTTATTCGCCTTTTGGTAAAACCAGACACGTAAGATAGTCAAAACGATCCTATATTTCATTCTATGAGCTAAACCACAATTTGAGTCACATTTACCAATCTTGTGGAGCAACCTTTTATTTTTGACCCCTGTACAAACCGAAAATTGACTTTTTTTAAAACCATTTTTAAAACAGTTTTTTAACACCATATTCCTGAACTATACGTCACCGGTATATAACTTATACCTTTTTGGAATCCTGTAACCAGACAGACTCATGGTGTGCGTTTCAACCATCGGAACATTTTACAAATTTTACCTGGTAACCTTGAAATCAAGCTGGGGGCCATTAAAGGTGTGGCAAGTGTTCCATCAATTTTTTTGATTATCAATGTATAAAGTACTTGTGTCCAAATTCCCCAATTTTATCCAGATTGTGCACACTCCATAAGATCTGTGCACTACGCCCCCACTATATATAACCATATATATATGAAAGCGTTTAACGCAAATAATCATTTTTTTTTTTCTAGTCGGCAAAAGTGTCATCATCACCATTGCTATGGTAACCAGGAGGCAGACCTCTGGTTGTCTAATCAACCTCTGTCTGCCTTACATATCTCTACAATGCTATATCAGTGATGTTTGTAAACTTGGTAACTTATCAAGCCGCATCAAACCAGGTCTCCGGATTTTTTTGCAGGTTGCCAATGCACATCTTGTTTACTTTCAACAGGTGAATAATCTTCTAAAGGGGATTCCATTTTCGATCAACAAACAAATAGCATTCAAAGCTTACTTTTCCAATTTGAATTTTGAAATTACTCACTTTTATAGACCTTATCATACTTTGACCATTTTTTATTCCTATCGGGGTCCCGCTAGTTCTCAATCATTTGTTTTTGTACTCATTAAAACCTGTAGGACTGCCATATTAGTGCGATCAGCTAGTAACTTGAGTCTAGGCCCTTTGCCAGGATTTTTTTTGGGGGCGGGGTACGGTTTTTCTAATTCTCCAACTACGACCTAGAACCGACAATTTCTGTCATTCCTTGCTCGTACCCCGTACCCCTCTCTCTCCCTGTGATACAGTCTGTTTGAATGTTTTAAAAATCACTCCAAGCCAATCCACCCCACCCCCACATAAGCTTACCCATCCAATGGTCTAAAAACCGTTTTCTGTCAATCGCACAAGAATTCTCATCTTATTGTATTACTGTAATCTACTCTTTTCTTTCTTTGGGTAAACAACCATTAATGACCAATCCGTTGGACTACAACCACAAGCGGTTCGAACGTCTGTATACAGGTCCGTCGGTTAGTTGAGCGGTTTGGACTGCAAAACTGTCGACAACCACTCCCTTCGGTACAACAAAATGCAACCACTTCTTATCGAAAGATGTAATAAATATTTTTTAAAATGATGGTTGTGGTGGTCAAAAACTTGGTGGCAGGGGTGGTTTTTTTGGGGTCAAAAATCACGTTTTTTTTTTTGAGCTAACACAACTTAGAAAATCAGATTTATTAATTCTTTAAGCAATAACAACTTTTAAAATCATGATACAATACTATCATCTCTGGACAGTTCATAGTCAGATTCTGTTTTATACAATCTATAAAGGGTCTTAATTTTAGCTCCGAAATCACTTTTTTCCTAAACAAAACAATCCTTTTTTATCACATGTCCACCACACGATTATACTGAACCCTTTCTGCAAATGGTATAATACCCTATTATCAATAACAAAAAGGATACCATAAAAAAAATTGTAATATTTTTTACTTTAAAAAAAAATTTAAAAATAATAATTTCGCTTAATTTGCAGCCCAAAATGCATTTTCGGCCTAAATCCAGCATCCCGTCAACCAAATATTTCAACCACAACCATCAAATTTTCTTAAATCTCATATATTTTCCTTCAAATAAAAGTGGTTGTGTTTTTGTTGTACCGAGGGAGGGGTAACTCGAAACTAGAGCACTTTTTCAAAGCTCGGCCGCCCCGTTAGTGGTTTTCTGACAACTAGACTTTGATACGCCTTGAGTTTATTGTATTTTTAAAGGTGCTTGTTCCGTTATTGTTATCGTGTTTTTTTTTTTTAAGTTGTATACACTGGACAACAAGTATCGTGGGAAAACAAACTATTGGTTTTGATGGTACAAGCGATTGTTTATTGCAACGTCCTATATCCATAGCTAATATTGATGGCTAAAGGTTGATTCAGAGATTTTTCCATATGAGGGCGCCCTCAATTTTCTAACAAATTGGGTTTTTTTTTGCATGTACATATGCTTGTCCACATAATAATCACCAATTGAAATAGCTGAGCTCAATTCGATGGCCTTCGTATAGAAAAATCACAAATTTGTAACAAATTCCCGACTCCGGAAATTTTGTTCTACACCGTATCGTATGGTACTGCTGTAATAACGTCAATGTTTACTACAACCAAAACGAATTGAGCCATTTAGGTGACTATCTTACTTCTATTTTTATTAATAAACCAAAAAATTATATTTCCAAGTCTCTGAGCCGCCTTTAACCCATTACAACAAAACGGCAGTTATTGTATCTATCTTGCGAAGGAAATGGAATTTGAAGGCTGAAATATCAAGATGACGATGAAAAAATTCCGGGCCTTTCATCTGATATTAAAATGGAGACTACTTTCGGGTAAATCGGGGTGTCCCAAAGACGATCGGAACATTTAATAATTCTTACCTTTACCCTCACATCTAAATCACTACAGAACAAATTTATTGTAAATTTGGACTCTATATAACATGCAGGTTGATTTATTTTCTAATTTTACTCTAATTTTTTCCTACTTCCATACAGTGGTGTGTTGATTTTCAAAATAAATTTCGAATTTTAAAATTACGTGACCTTTTTTGGGTTTGATCTTCGAGTGTTTATTGTGTTATTTTTTTAATGAATCGCCTGCAACACGCCAATGCTACTACATCAATGACTTTTATCATAACCGAAACACAACCAAAATGTGTTTTTGTCCGAGGAAGGCTAAAAATTTATGATGCGCCGCCGTCTTTGGAGGATCAAGGACGGCGTTATACCAGCGATACCTTACACTATAAAGTAAACTGTCGTGCCGAGCAAGCTCGTTGCGCGAGTGCCCATCTCTTTCTCTCTTTTCCTTCCTTAGCGTTTGGGCCCAGACCTCCTCCTTATTATTTTGCATTGGGGGGTTGGCCACTCCTCCCGCACAGCGAGTCTGTTACTTTCCATCATTTAAATATGCGGGTAACCCATTATATACCCGGTGGATATGAGTCATTAAGGTAAGCGTCCTTACTCAAAGGAGGGCGCAACACGTTATGGCCACAGGGGACTCGAACCCACACCTTTGGGCGGGGCGATGCTCAATCCACTGACCACACGTGCCCTAAGCCACCTTACCTATATCTGTACGAATGTATGATTTTGCTATTTTAAAAGTGGTACTTTAAACGAGTCAGGGTCACGAAAAATCATAAAAAGGGTGAACATCGAAAAATGGTCAATGGTTTTAAAAGATACCAATTGGTAGGTGTGGCCACATGAGTGGCAAAAGTGGTATTGTTTGCGCCATCTCTGACCTGTCGGTATGGATGTATAAGTTGAAATAAGGTAAGTTGAGTTTCTGTGGGTTAGTAGTAATGTGGGTGAAATTTGGTAAATCGTTGCAGATAGTTCGAACTATAACTTTATTCATCAAAACACAGAATCTGGACTTTTAACTGAATAAAGCGTAAAAAAATAACAGTTGGTATTAACTACTTTGACCGTTGACCTTTGACATTTTTCTCTCCCATTATACTTCTGTGATAGTACATTCTGGTCATATCATTTGCAGGATATGTTAGCGTACTTGTATTTACAGACGTGCAACGATCTGATTTTTTATGATTCTTTTCCATTTTCTGAATTTAGCAATCACTGATAGTGCCTTTAATTTATTTCCTATTGCGTTCAACAATTAAACAGAACCGGGCCATTACTACTTCCTAGCCTCCAGATTTAATCCAATACCCTTCTTTGTTAGTTCGCGGTTCGTTATTAGCAATTTCCGCCTTATCTGTCAAGTCACGGTAATAACAGTACACAAAGCACCGTGTCTTGTGTCCTTAACAAATCATGAACTATTGAAAGATTGATTCCATTTGTCGAAATTATAAACGGCTATTTAAAAATTATGCTATATCAACGTTATTATCCTGCGTTATATAGTTAAATTAAGGGTTAACAATTGCTACGGCTGATATATGTAGTATGTATCATCCAACAATAAAACCCATTTCTTTTGACAGATAATCAATTGATCCCAGATATAACAAGGTTAAAAACAGATCTGGGCAAATACGTATTTTTGGTTTTGATTTGCCTGATCTGAATGGAGCGCTTCTTTCTGAATGCCTCGTGTCTCTTTATTTTTTTAAAAATAAATTTTGTTGGCATGTTCTTGTGTTATATGTGAATGTGATATCTTTGTGATTAGAGAAGAAGTTTTCAAATGATTGGGGGAAGGTTATTATGGAGATTGCTGTTTGAAGTTTATTTTATATTGAATATAATTGGTTTAGTGGTGAGTTAATTATAAAATCAGTTATTTTTGTTTAACATTACGAGCTTATTAGTTGTAAACAATTTGGTACATGAACCACGTCAGTGTGAAGTTTTCATTGGTGGTATCTATTTTGGGATGGGGAAATGGAGACGTTTGTGTCAGTTTGCAAAAAGGAAAAAAGAAAGATCGCAGGAATGGGAGATGTCCGTTCACCTAAAAAAACAGAAAAGAAGAGGACCAATCTGGAGCCTTGAGGAACCCGCCCCGCAGTGGACAGAAGACGACCACCAGGACCCAGTCAAGAAAGGAAGTCGTGTAAAGAGCCGTGCGTTATCCCTATATAAGGCCCTAGGAGACTAGGAGAAATTCCCGGGGCTTTATGAGGAGCGACGCCTAAGAGGGAATGAGGGCGTAAAAACAGAGAGGGGGTAAGGCACAGTAGCGAGAATAGAATATGGGCTCTGCTAAAGTGGGGATGTAGGGGTAAGGTTACTAGTAGGAAGGGAACACGAAAATTAGGTGAGTAAGTGAGTAAGAATCGTGAAGCCCCGCTAGGGGCAGTGGATCGGGTGAGTACCAAAACATGACGAGGTTAATACATTTTTTGTGCCTATTTGGAGCAGTGAAAACCCGGTGAATTGGTTTTGCGATTGGAAATGTAATCTCGAAATGTAAGGGAGTTCCCGTCGTATACCATATGGGAAGCTTGGTTAGAAGAATAATCAATGGTGTCAGCGACTATGAAGATTAAGGAAAGTAGCCTGTATCACATTGTTTTATTCATGTTTTTAATAATGTTGATGGTCACATCTTGCCTCATATTTGTACTGAAGTTTTTCGCATTGACATTATGCATTCTGATTACATCGACTTCCAGATCTTGGTGATCACTCACCCTACTGATCATTCTGTTTGCAATATATTGAATGATCATCCACCCACTTTCAATTATGTTCACTGATCAGATTCTCATGCATAGACAGGCAGTATGCCTGGTTTCTATTGTCACCCTACCCCCACAGATTGAAACCCAAGTTGCAGTCTCTGAACATTTTGTCCTGATTCGTGTAATGGATACTGCCTACATTGCTGTCCTAACATTTAAAAACGGAAAAACTCTCAACGCAAAAACGCCACCGAAAACGTTGGAGAAAGCGAGGTAATCGTGGCGGTAAGAACAGGAAATCCACGTTGTCACAGATGTCTATCTCCGTGATATTAGTGCCTCAGAAGAACTGAGAGGCATAAATGTTAAAACCTAAAACAGATTGAGTTTGGCCATAAACAACATTTAGACATTCATCTATGGAATGCACAGTCTTTGTGTCTAAAATGCTAACAATTTATGATTTATTCCTGAAAATTGATCCTTTCCCCCCCCCCAGTCCTGGTTATTACGCTCAGGGGTAGAAAGAAGACCCTGTTGTTATAGGAGAATGCACTCCGATGGGTTATTCCATCCTTACGTTGCAAGAACTGGTGATAAACATGGTGGCATAGCAATTCTGTTCAAGTCTGTTTTGAAATTAGGTAGGCCTATCTCTCCCACTGGTTTTGACACATTAGTTTTGAACATTTCCTCTTGTCCACCAAGAGTTCAAAACTTTTTGCGTCTCATCGCAATATATCGTCCACATCCATCAAAGAAATGGTTTTACATTAACCATGCAATTTCTTAAGGAGTTTGGTGATTTTTATTAAATCTAGCATCCCTTCCTGGTAAACCACTCTTGTGTATGACTATGAACGTTCATGTCAATAACCCTTCTAAAAGTGGTGTTTCCTGCTACCTTTCGTCTCTTGCGGAGCACGATTTTCAGCAGTTCGTATCGGTCCGACCACAGTGTGGAAACCCCTTGGATCATGTTTTATGTCGCCCGGAGGACGATTTGTTAACAAACTTCTCCGTTTCTCCATTTAAATTTGGATCGGATCATCATATGGTGCAATGTACAAGTAAATAAGCTGAAGCCTCCACCAGAAAAGAGGGTTATCACCTTCCGCTCATATAAAGACCTGGATATGTGGACTCGTTTACCTCTGATCTTGACATGAACTGAATCTGTGCTTTCTGTGGTTACAGAAAATGATCAGAAACCCTAAATGGTATAGTGATGAAGTTAGAGCGGTACGGAGGCACCGCAGGAAGCTTGAATGGAGAAAAGCTCGTAATGAAGACGATTATGACAATATATTTAAAACGCTAGGGCACAAAATGATTCCGATAAGAAGACAGAGTATTTTAAGGAACATTGAATAATGTAATTCCCAAACAATGACGCAGCGAATACCCCAACCCTTAACAATTGTTCAGAGGCTTCCAGCGTGTACTTCTAATGCCACTCTTGCCAATCAATTTGCTTCATATTTTGATAACAAAGTCGCCAGGATCAGATCTGAGTTAGATGAAGAGTTTGCAGCGCAATCTAGTATAATGTTTAAGCAGTGCGTTATCCCATGTGAATGTAGTTTTGTGTGAATTCCACTGATACTGTGGTGATAGTGCAATATCCGATGTTTATTTATCTCATGTAAACCAGTGTAGTGATGAGAACTGTGTGCAGATTCTTGATAATTTTGTTCCCCGTTAGTGAGGAGGAAGTATAGGTATTTCCAAACTGTCTTCTTCAATAAAACTAGTCCTCTCGACCCAATTCCTATATACCTGGCTTTTTGAAGAAATGTATTGATATCCTTCTTTTAATTATCATGTCAATTATTAATACTTCTTTCATGTCCCCCGGACTGTTTCCCTCCATTCTTACGAGGCTATCATCACTCCTTTAATTAATAAGCCCACATTAATTCTGAGTTTGCTTAAGAATTATCGTCGCCCTGTTTCCAGAAACCGCTCTGCTTAGGGTTTACAACTGATACTCCATGAATTAGATAATGGGGGGGGCTGTCATGCTGGTTCTTCTTAGATCTCTCTTCTGCATTCAATATAATCGATCATAACACTCTGATTGAACGAATGCAGCATTTCAAGATCTTGCAGTGCTTGGAATTTTTTAGTAGTACCTATAAATCACTCTAGTAAGTGTGTGTCCTGTGTGTGTCTTTATTCTGAAAAGCACCTTTTAATCGCTTCCAGATTGCATCTCATATCTACGCTGACGCATTATATATTAATATTATTAGTTTTAATCCCAGGTCTCCGGTGATACGGCTGCATAAGTGAAATTGCGTTCCTGGTGTTCACAAATAACATTAAAACCGCAATGATTCGAAAACCGCCTTTCGGTGATTGCATCACCGTGTTATGCAAATACTGTATCACACCTTTGACTTGAAAATCGGTGGTTCTGTGATATCTGGCTCTTCGTCAATCAAACAATCAACAATCTGGGTATCATATTTGACCAGTCCCTTACAATGAAAAAACACGTTTCCTCTCTTTGTCGTAGTATTAATTTCCATTTGCGCAATCTTTGGTGGATCCGCCGTTTCATTTATTCATTACACTTTTGAACTGCAGTAAATCTTTGATCCTTTCTCGGCTCGATTACGGCAACTCTCGTTTGGCGGAATGTTGTCGTCTGACATTCAGCGTCTTCAGAGGCTTCAAAACCGCGCGGCGCGTTTAATTTTAAGTCTGAAGACGTACCAGTGCTTCTCCTTTATACTTTCGTGACTCCCACTGGTTGCCTGCCAGCAGAGAATGCATTTCAACATCTTGTGCATTTTTACCATTGTATCACGGGGTCATCGCGTATTATTTTGCAAGACCTTATTCATAGGCAAGAAGGGCGAGGGACTTCGATCCGCCTGTGATTTCACGCGTCTCATTGTCCGAGGTCTAAGCGCTCCTTCGGCGATAGGTCTTTTCCTGTTTTGGGGCCCAATTTTTTTGTGGGGAACAATTTACCTTCTAGTATGCGTAATGCCCCAATGTGCAGTGCTTTAAGAATTGCTTAAACACACCTTTTCCCGGTTGATTAATTATTTTAATCATGATCTTGGCTTGCTGGGCAGGTCATTTATGTTGTACTATTTATATTTCTATTTATTTTTAATGTTGGTGTGAAGGAATGAAATTGTATTTTTATTGTCTAATGACTTTAAATTTTTTTTTGTTCATAATTGTATTTCTTTAAATCCCAGAAATATTACAATTAATACTTTAATAATATAATATTTTTAAATAAATCATAATAATAGATGGTCAATGGTATGAACGCCCTTCAGATGGGTCAAGAAAGATACCATTGTATCTAACTATAAACGATCGGAACTGCGCCATGTTTTTTGTTCCCTGGAGGCTGAACATGTGTGACCCGAGGTCGCCATGTTGAATGGGTAACCTTTCATGATGCAATCCCCTTCCCATCGTGTCTCTCGATTGCTCGGGGTTGAATTGTATTCAAACTGCTTATAGATGATTTAGCTTCCATCTGAGATTGCAAATAACGTGTTGTAAACAGTAGCTAACATTTGTAACGGTAGGATAGCGTATGGAAATCCGGTGGTTAAAGACTGTTTAACAAAGAGTAATACTGCTAAATTAGAGGTACCTGTTTCTAGGGTTCCGATTTGTCGTCCATGTTTTGGGCTTAATATTTTACCCATGATCCGTTCGAGTTCGGACCTTTGTGCTCATTTCTATGAAACATAGTTAATTTCATTGGTTAAAAGAGAACAATAAGACAGGCCAACTGTCAAAAAACATTCAAGATTGATTTACTACTTATTTTAATGCATAAACGACTTTCTAATGATCACCAACGTATCTTATTTTGACGCAACAATTCGTGACCTTTTTGTTCTCTCGTACTGAATTCGTGCTCGCGTGGGGGTAGTTTGACAAATCTTTTGATATTTTTATTTCTAAATTTATTTTATTTTTTTGAAACAAACCATAGAGGCTAACATCCATCCTCATATATCAGTTGAACAATACGTTTAAAACTCTAAGTTTTTTGTATTCCCATTAATTAGCTACATGATCATTAGCGTAGTTTTTTGAAGAAATAATTGGTGACCTTCCGCCTGACTATTTTGTAGAATCGAAACTGACGTGGCGCTCGCGTCCGTGGTAATTGTTTGTACTGCACATGCATGCCACAAGAAAGGCTTGTGGAGGTCGAATATGACAATTACAACATTTTAGGGCCTAAAGTCAATATACTTAGCTATACTATTAACTCGAAGAAAGCAGGTCTGGTTTACAACATACAACCTGAAGTGGCTGCGAATTAAAAGGTATGCCCGCTTTAAGTATAACGATTTAATTTTGAAGAATTTGACGCCGTGGGTGCGGGGGTCCTTACACTAATGGCCCTACTGGGACGTGCACCAGACATCGGTCCCATTTTCAACTTCTTCTGGTATAATCAAATGACCACCCCTTTTCATGCCAATTTTGGTATGGCAAATGGGGCGTGTTTTTTTTTTAATATTCTCATGGCCCGAGTTTACGTATACCAAAAGATTAATTTTGATACGTGAATTGCACTCAGGGGTTCTCAACACATGACCCATCGGGGTTCGTGTGCCGCACATAAAACATCGGTCCTATCTTCCAACCTTCTGGTATAGGAGGCTCAGTTATTCATACAATACACATGGGGGTATAGCATGGCTGGGTTTTTCTGTTAAAAGTTTTCTCAATTGTCTGAAACTTACGTTCAAATTTGCTCATCGAAGCCAAAATTTTTCTAAAATTGTTTTGGAAATTGTAGTCAAAATTTCCTCAACAATCCGAAGCAAATTGCCCCAATTTGATTAAAATGCCAAAATGGCCACTATTTGGTTTAATTTGGCATTCAAAATTGCATTGCTGGGTAGTATGGTCCTTATGTTTGGCGAAAAACAAGGTATAGCTAATGGGTCCTAACTTCCAACTCTCGGGAGCTTTTCTTTAGGGCCGTCTTCATACTCGACTAGCCCCCCCCCCCTCGGGGAATTGGGCCTTTACCAAAAACCCCCACCCAATCTGTAAGTTTCGCGCCTATATTTCAATCCGTTTGATATGAGAAGTATTTTAGAGCCAGAAACATTTCCGTAGGTTTAGGGTCCAAATACCGCGACTTCCATTTCCACAAAAAAAATAATTTAAAAAAAAAACACAACAACAAACCAAGGCTCTGAACCAGCTAATATTTGTTGTCAATCTGGTTAAGCCTGGAGATCCAATATGCAAAATCAATAATCGGTGAATCGAAGATAGATGGGCATGTCAGTATGTAATCTGAATACCGCGCGATCATACAACCGAGCTAACGGAATCTTTTTTTCATTAATTCTTTGCACTGTCATCAAAATTTGACATATTCAATATCAATGCAATTTTGTAGGTCTAATGCCAAAATCAAGGTTGTTAGTCTATTGTTAGGCGATAAGTCTGCGATTTTGCCATTTTTCCATTTTATGTCAGTTTTCAATGTCACCCTTGCACGGTATATAGTGTGTGAAGGCATACTCTACATGATTTTTGCAGAGGATTTTTGATAACAGTTGTCTCCTTATCTTATTTTTGGTCCAATAAAATAGAAATAAAAATCGATTAGTCATGCATACTTATTAGGCCTATACAAGTGAAAGCACTTAAAATCTGTCTATTTTAAAACTATGTCATCATAGACATGACAGAGTAAACTTTTATTGGTCATTCAAACGGCCCGTTCAAAAGGCTGTTTCACCATCGTCCATTATTGTTTTAATGAATTTTCATCTTTGTCCATGGTCAAGCCAAACCCGAACCCACGAAAACTATACCTTTTTATGAAACCCCTGTACAAGTTGGTCCATTGGCGTAGTATAGCTAGGGATTTTTGCTCCCCAGACAGGCGGACGCCAGGGTGAGCATGTATTCCTCCCCCGGCATAACGTTCCCCCGTCCCCTCTCCCTGCCAGAAAAATAACGGATCTTTGGTAAAAATCATGATTTGGGGCAAAAAATCCCAAAATTTGGCAAAACAGTAATTGTGACTAAAATTGGGGTACAAATCTGCACAATTTTGGTTTCCCCCCCCAAAGTTTTTTAAATTTTAAAATCCCCCCCCCCCGAAATTTCACACCGCCCCCCCCCCCCTCCCCGAAACAGAAGTCTGGTCTCGCACTCAAGCCACGAGGAACAATACCGAAATCGCAGAATACACCAGGATCGGAGCCTTAGCGGTGCCAGGGTGAGCAATGGGGCGGGGGTGCCGGGTGCATTTCTCATTTTTCTTTTCCCCCTATCCCCCGGCCAAACAGGTTCCCCCCTCCCCGGTGCCAGAAAACAACTAACGAATCTTTGGCAACAATGAGTTATTTGGGCCAAAATTGGTTAAAAATCTGCAAACTTGGGTTCCCCAAAATTTACCCCCCCCCACCCGCCCCCCGAAAAAGAAGCCAGGGCCGCCACTGCCAGGGGGAACAGATACCGAACCTGCCAAATGGCACCAGGATCGGAGCAAAGGTAAGGCCTACAGCATGCACCATCTGTAGCTTTCTGTGCCTGGGGAAGGAGCAGAATTTGCACAAATACTGTAACACTGATTTTGGTTATTACGTAGAATTTCAGTCTGGAAATAGTCTTCTCAAATGAACTATTTGTTCAGTTTTGAATTTTGCATAAAGCGCACTAAAAAATTGAAATTTAACCTCCGATCGATCAGGATACAGCCAAATTGCCCATAAATAAGGTTGATTTTTTGTGAAATTTTTCAAAGGGGATCTTTGGGTGAAAACGCTTAGCGACATTTCTAAAAAGCTTAAAAAGTAGCATCTTTGGGTGAAGATTTCAAAATTGTCGAAGAAATGGGAGTTTTTGGATGGCGATGGTTTTAAAAATACAGTATCAGATACATGATTGAATGATTGCTGATGGGTGTAAATAGCCTAAGCATACGCGTCATCATCTAAATCCCCCCCCCCCCCCCCCCCTGCCTTTTAACCCAGGCCCATTGGGCATGATTAAGGGAGTAGCGAAGAATCCATCTATGGGAGCTGGTCCTCTCAGCGCTCTTAGAGCTGCCCGCCATACACTTGGCCCAAGAAAGTAGCATTCTGAGGGGAACGCACGTTTCAGGGAAAGCTAGCCCGTAGGAAATTCACCCCGGTCGAAGGATAGCATCCAAAACGACTGATTTTTCATTTTCACCATCAAAATTTCTCAGATTTTCCTCAACTTTCTTCCCCAAAGGGCTCATTCCCCAGTATTATAGCTAACTTCACTGAGAAGCCCCTGTCCTCCCGACCCACCTACCCCACCTGGGGGAGGGGTCCTTTTGGGAGTTTGCGGGCCATTCCTTGCGCACTGTGCATCTAAATGTCACCTGGCTTCATAGCTCACGTTGAGATAGGGCCTAAACTTTGAGAGCTCTTGACATAACACATTTGAGGCATTTAAGGCAAAAAAACGAGGCTTGGAGAAATTACAGTAATGTCTCTTTATAAGTTTTGCGTCATGTGAAGAGTGATCACCCCGTTTAGTGACCGCTCCGATTCAAATCAGCAGCGGTTGCCCGCGCGAAGCGCGGGCAACCGGTAAGTCTATACTAATAAAGATCGAACTTCGCCATGTTGGTTTTCCCGGAGGCTGTCCATGTTGACCCAGGATGTCGCCAGGTTGAAAATGTGTTAAAATCCGCCCTATTCATGTAAATCCCCTTCCCATCGTGTCCTCTCGATTGCTCCGGGTTTTTTGTATCAAACTGCTGATAGATGATAGATTTCTGATATTGCAAATAAACGTGTTGTAAAACATAGCTAAAACATGTTGTAACGTAATCAGATGCGTATTGTATTCCCGTGGTTTGACAAAAAGAGTAAAATACGGTATTGTGGGTACCATAGTCTAGGGTATGAGTTATCATTCATGTTCGTGGCTTGAATTACCCATAGTCCTTCGAGTTTTGACCGTTTTGTTGTGCGATTTCTATGTAAAAGTAGTTTTTCCTTGGTGATAAAAAAACAATAAGAAGAAGGCCTACTGGTAAACAATTCAAGATTGATTTATACTACGAATTTTAATTCATTAAAGACGTTCTAATTATCACGAACGTGTTTTTTACAAAAAAAACATTTTTTGACGCAACATTTTCGTGCATTTTTGTTCTCGGCGTTAAATCGTGATTCGCGTTGGCGAGTTTGACCTCTTTGATATTTATTTTCTACAAATTATTTATGTTTTTGGAAACAAAAAAATAGAGGATAAGATACCTCATATATCATTGAACAATACGTTTAGGCTATTTTTTTATTCATTAATTAGCTCATGAGCATTAATGTAGTTTGGAGAGAAGAATTGGTGACCTGCCCGCGTGACTATCTACGAACAAGAAGACTGACTGGACACTCGCGCACTGATATATGCACTCGCGTCCTTGGTATAACGTTTGTACTTGCATGGCTTTGGAGGTCGAATGACAATGATATACACATTTTAGGCCCCCACAGTAATATACTTAGCGATACAATGTTTGGCTCGAAGAAAGCGTCTGGTTTACATATACAACCTGCAGTTGCAGCAATTAAAGGGGATGCCCAATTTAGTATATAAGATGTAATTTTTGATAGAATGACCCGGGGGGTGGGGTCTCAACACAATGACCATACGGGGATGTCCAGACATCGGTTCCCATTTTCAACCTTTCTGGTATAAATCAATGATCCCTTTTTCAGCCAATTTTGGGATAGCAAATGGGTCGGGTTTTTTTTCAATTTCTCAATGGCTCGATTTAACTTATAACGATTAATTTTGATAGAATTGCTCTCAGGGGGTTCTAAACACAAATGGCTATACAGGATCGTGCCGTACATCGGTCCCATTTTCAGACCTTCTGGTATATCAATTTTTCATGTCATTACTTTTTGGTTATAGCAATGGGGTGGTTCAAGTTTTTTTTCAAAGGTTTCTTCGCTCAAATTTGTTGAAAATTAGTCCAAATTTTACATAAAAAACTTTTAAAAAGCTTTTTCTAAAAATTGTTGGGAATTCTCAAATTTCCTCAATCCGTAGCAAAAATTTGCTTAAATGCCAACATTTTTGAAGAATAAATGGCAATGGGTTAAATTTGGCCTAAAATGTTCCATCGCTGGTATAGGGTTTGGTCCCCTATTTTGGCAAAGAATAAAATGATAGCTATAGGTCCTACTTCCAGACTCTCGGAGCCTGCACTTCCCTAGCCAAACCAAACCCCCATGGAATTGCCTTTTAACCCACCCAATCGGTAAAGTTTCGCGCCGATATTTATGTTAGAGTATTTGAGAGCCATAAACTTTTCCGTAGGTTTAGGCCCAAATACCGCGACTTTCACAAAACCTAAAAACAAAACAACTAGAATTTCGTGGTTCTCGGCTTTCGCGCTCGCTATAATCAAAAATATAAGCGTGTGACCCAATTACCTTTGACCCTGCATGTGACCTTTTGATCTCATCAACATATGACGGATCGCATGGTGCACCTATGACACAAGCTTGGTTCCAATTGAACCTCACGTTTTCAATTTAATCAATTTTAACATTTTAAGCCCATTTTTCAACTTGACCTCACATGACCATTTGACCTTTCAACAACATACATTTGGACCTCATCCACATATGAGGGCTCCCATTGTGCACCTATGACAGAAGTTTGGTTCCAATTGAGTTAAACTTTTCAATTGAGGTCAATTTAAAAAAGAAACTTATAACAATTTGTGAACACACACACACATACATTCACATCAAAAACACACACAACACATACATACACACATTGGAAATGAGAAGCCTTGTGCACTCTTCACATACACCTCCCCAAGACCATCAAGTTCAAGGGTCCGTGGGAAACAAGCCGCGGTTTTGATTGTAGAACCAATAATGCATATTGCAAGCCCTATCATACTGTGCTAATATTTATGGTTAACCACTAACGGCATTTTTTTTGTTTATATCTTGGAATGGAATGGATTTAAGGGCTCAAATTTCAATTTCAGGACGACACTGAGAAATACGAAAACCTTTCATCTGATATCAAAATCGATACTACCTCTCTGGGTAAATCGGGAGGGTCCAAAAGACGATCTGAACACGCACCTTTAATTCTTTGCACTATCATTCATCAAAATTTGACATCAGTACATAATCTTCAATTTTGTAGTTCTAATGCCAAAATCAAGTTTGTTAATCTATTGTTAGGCGGTAAGTCCTCGATTTTTTGCATTCCCATTTTATATTCTACACGTGTGGTATATAGTGTGTGAAGCATAGTCAACATGATTTCTTTCAAGATTTTATAATTGTCTAACCAAAAATCCCAAATTTTGGGAAAAACCGCACTTTGGTGGGACCCATAGTGTTTGGTTAGCAATCTGCAAAGTTTGGGCTTCCCAAAATATTAACTCCTTCCCCCCCCCCCTACCCCCGAATCCCCCATCCCCGAAAAAAAGTTGGCGCCCCACCTGCCAGGGGAACAGATACGGAACAGCAGATTGTCACTATGAATTGGATGCAAGGTAAGGCATACAGAATTCCACCATCCTTTAGCTCTGCTGTGCCCGAAGGTAAGAATTTTGCACAAATAGGCCCCTACTTTCTTCCCAAGAGGGTTTCCCTCATTCTCCAGTATATATACTTCCACTGAGAAGCCCCTTGCCTCCGACCACAGCTACCCACCTGGGGTCCTTGGGAGTGTGTGCGAGTTTCCTCCTTGGGTGCAACATTTTAATTTGGCAGTATTAAATGTTCACCTGGCTTCATAGCTCATGTTGAGATAGGGGGGCCTAAGCTTTGACAGCTTTGACATAATACATTTGAGGCATATAGGCCGAAAGGCAAATAACTAGGCTTGAGAAAATATCAATAATTCTCTTTAAGTTTTGTCGTCATGGCATAGTGAATCCACCCGTTTTAGTGATCGCTTCCATTCAATCATCTAGCGGTTTGCCCGCGCGAAGCGCGGCAACCGCTAGTCTATACTATAAGATCGAACCTCGCCATGTTGTTTTTTCCCTGGAGGCTGACATGTTGACCCGAGAGGTCGCCATGTTGAATGTGTATCCTATCAGGTAATACCCTTCCATCGTGTCTCTCGCTTGCGCAGGGGTTTGTGTATTCAAACTGCTGATAGATGAGTTAGATTCCATTTAGAGTGCAATAAACGTGTTGTAAACAATAGTAAACATGTTGTAACAGTAGTAGATGCGTATTGGATTCCGGTGTTTGACAAACATAAATCGTCAATTGAGTGTACCGTTTTCTATGGTACGAGTTGTCATCCATTTCCGTGGCTTAATTACCCATGGTCCTTCGATTTTGACCTTTGTGGCTATTTCTAATGTAAAATTATTTATTTCTTGGATACAAAAGACAATAAAAGGCCTATCCTGCAAACATTCAAGATGATTTCTACTACGTATTTTCATTCATAAAGACTTTCTAAGATCACCACGTATTATTTTTTTAGCAAAAATCGGACCTTTTTGTTCTCGCCATCGTGAACGCGTGGGCGAGTTTGACATCTTTGATATTTATTTCAAAATTATTTATTGTTTTGGAAACAAAAAAAATAAGAGGATAAATATACCTCATATATCAAGTTGAACAATACGTTTAAAAACTATTTTTTGTATTCATTATTAGCATCATGATCATTAACGTATTTTTGGAAGAAAATGAGGTGACCTTCCGCCTGACTATTTATAGGATACAAGAATTGACTGGACACTCGCGTCCTTGTTAATATGTTTGTACTTGCAAGCTCAAGAGACTGTGGAGGTCGACTGACAATGACCTAAACATTTTAGGCCTAATAACATTATACTTCGCTATCCTATTAGCTCGAAGGAAGCAGGTCTGGTTTACACCTGCAGTGGCAGGAAATTAAAAGGGGACTGGCCCGTTTAAGTAATAATGGATTTATTTTTGATAGAATTTTGACCCGGGGATGGGGAGTCTCAACACCAATGACCTACGGGGATGTTGCACAGACATCGTCCATTTTCCAACCTTCTGTGTATATCATGACCCCTTTTTTCATGCCAATTTGGTAGAGCAAATGGGTCGGGTTTTTTGCAAAATTTTCTCATGATCAACAGGATTTTTGCAGAGGAATTTTGACAATTTGTCTACCCTTAAAATTTCGTACAATACCAATAAAAATATTTTGCCTGGTATTTGCCGCTGTTGATAAATTTGAGAAATAGTCCCTTTCCCGACACTTAACATCACAATAGTGCCGGCTCAGAAAGGGGCCAAATTTGGGTAAAAAACGTGATTTTTTTTGTCGCATTAAATCAGAAAAATAAAAAATCGATTACAGTCATGACTTATTTTAAAAGTGAGTGTTAAAAAGCGCGGCAATTTCAAAACTAGGTTCATCATAGACATGAATACTTTTATGGGTCATGCCACAAGCCCGGTCAAAAGTGTTTCAACCATCGTGCGTTATTGTTTGAAAATGATATTTTCATCTTTATCCAAGCACTGTGAAAAATTATTTTGTCACGAAAAGGGTCTTATTTTACAAATTAAAAATTGTCATGGGAATTTGACATTCTTGATCATTTACAAAAATAAGTTAAAAATGTTTTCATAATGTACAATTAAAACAATTTTAAGCTTTTCAAAATGATTTTTATCATCAAAATTCTCATTGTTTATAAAATTTCACTTTTAAAATTGCATGACAATTTATGAATTGTCGTTAATTTTGTCATTTATAAGTGCCATTACCAATTAAAGTTGAGTGTACGACAAATTATGAATTTATAAACTTTGTTATCGAATTAGTCCTGTCCATCAAAATGACCAATTATGAAGCATTATGTAACTTTAGTTTGCCTTCATTTAGCATACTAAGAAATGAACCATTAAAACGATCAAAATCCCAAACCCAACCAAATCACCGTCACTTTATTAAATCCCGTTCTATAAACAACTTGGTCCATTGGCGTAGTTTAGCTAGGGATTGTTAATCCAGACATTGTGCGGTGCCAGGGTAGCCAGGTATAGAAACAGATCTCCCTCCCCCCCCCCCCCGCCAGAAAAATAACTGATCTTTGGAAAAAATCAGTGATTTGGGTCCAAAAATCACCAATTTGGCAAACGCAATTGTACCAAAATTGGTTAAAAAACTGAAACATTGGGTTCCCCAAAAATTTAAACTTTCTCCCCCCCCCCCCCCGAAATTTCCACCCCCCCCGAAAAAAGTATTGCGCTGCCACTTCCAGGGCAACAGATACAGTCAACATGCAGAATGGCACCCAGGATCGGAGCAAAGGTAGCCCTACAGCATCTGGCGGGTGCCTAGGGTGAGCATAAGGCGGGGGTGTGTGCTTTCCCATTTCCCGCATTTTTTTCTTTTTCCCCTAGCCTCATCCGGCCATACCGCCCCACCCCCGCCAGAAAAAAATAATAGATCTGTTGGCAAAATCATGATTTGGGGCAAACATTTGTGCAAAAACAGCCATTTGGGACCTAAAATTGTCAACATCTGCAAAAAGTAGTGAGTTTCCCATAAAATTTAACTTCTTCCCCACCCCTACCCCGAAATTCCCCCCAAAAAAAAAAAAGAAGTCTGGGGCGGCCGCCACTGGCCAGAGGGAACAGATACGGAACATGCAGAATGGCACTATCGGATCAAGGTATAGGCTTACAGAATGCCATGCCCACCATCTGGCTCTGTGCCCGGAAGGATCAAGAATTTGCACACTAGGGCCCTATGTACCCTGATTTGTATCCGTTAAATTTCAGTTCTGCGGAAATAGTCTTTCAAATTATATAATTTGTTCGTTTGAATTTTTGCACAAAAATGAATTTTACCTCCGATCGAGCGGGAACACGCCGTAAGTATGAAAATATGGGTTTAAGCCTTAAGGCTTTCAAAGCTAGGGGCACTTCGGTGATCGAGAATGTGCCAAAAAAACGGGTTCTTTGGGTGATAGACAGCCAATTGCCCATAAATAAGTTGATTTTTTTTTTTTTTGGCTGGCGAACATTTTCTAAAGTAGGACTTTGGGTGAAAGATTTTCAAACGTGTCGAAAAGATGGGAATGGCGAGGTCTCAAACATACTTGAGTGACATGATACGGTTGTTAACATCCTAACTACCGACATGCAACTACCCACCCCCTCCCCCCCCCCCCCCCCGCTTTAAAAAATAAACCCCTTGTACATGTTGAATGGATTAGCGAGAAGCCCATAGATATCTCTGGGAGCTGGTCCCCTTTTCAGCGCCTTAGAGATGGCTCCCATATACGTGGCCAAGAAAGCTGCAGTTCTGAGGCAAAAGCGCATTTTCAGGGGCGGGAAGTCGTCCCGTTTCATTGGAAATCATCCCGATCGATAAGATATGAGTCACACCAACACTGATTTTTCATCATGATTTACCAACTCGCCTTTCCCCCGATTTTCACTCACTTTCTTTCTTCCAGAGGGCTTCCCTCATTCCCCAGTATTAGCTACGTTCACTGAGAAGCCCGTTTCCTCCGACCAACAGGTACCCAACGGGGGGTTGGGTTCTTTGGGAGTGCGTGCGCCGAGTTCCTTGGTTTGCACTTTTAATTTGGCGGTAGTAGTGTTCACCTGGCTTCATAGCTCATGTTGAGTAAGGGGGCCCTAATCTTGACAACTTTCAACATGACATTTGACATCACAACATATGAGTGGATCCCATTGTGCACCTATGACAGAAGTTTGGTCACAATTGAAGTTAAACTTTCAATTGAGGTCAATTTAAAAAGGAGAAGAAACTTAACCAATTGGGACACACACACACATACATTCACACAAAAACACAAACCACACATACATTACATTACTTGAATTGAGAGCCTGGCACTTGACATACCAACCATCAAATACGTGGGAAACAAGCTTGCGGCGTTTGATTTTTGTAGACGCATAATGAATATGGCAAAAGCCCTGATTCAAATACTGTGCTAAATTGAGGTTAACTGGTTAAACACTAAAACGGCATTTTTTTGTTTATATCTTGGGAAGTGGAATGGATTTAAGGGCTCAAATTCAGGACGACAACAATGAGAAAAAAATACGACCTTCCTTGATATCAAAAATTGTTATTACTTCTGGGTAAATCGGGAGGGGGGTCCCAAAGACGATCGGAACAAAAAACACGCACCTAGATTCTTGTTGCTCACTTCATCAAAAATTTGACATCATTACAAATCTTCAATTTGTCGGTCTAATGCCAAAATCAAGGATGTTAATCTGGTTAGGCGATAAGTCCTCGATGTTTGCATTCCCATTTTATGTCTACACGGGAGTATATAAGTGTGTTGAAGGCATAGTCAACAGATTTTTTGCGAGGGATTTTTGATTAATTGTCTACCAAAAATCACAAATTTTTGGCAAAAAAACCAAAAACAGCAATTTGGGACCATTAGTGGTAACAATCTGCAAAAGTTGGGCTTCCCAAAATATTAAACTCCTTCCCCACCCCCTACCCAAACACCCACCATCCCCGAAAAAGAAGTCTGGCGCCGCCACTTGCCAGGGGAACAGATACGGAACATGCAGATTGGCACTATGATTGGAGCCAAGGTCGGCCTATACAGAATGCCACCATCTGGAGCTCTGCGGTGCCCGGAAGGAGTAAGAATTTGCACAAATAGGCCTACTTTCTTACCAAGAGGGGGTGGTTTCCCTAATTCTCCAAGTATTAGATAAGTCACTGAGAGCCCCTTCCTCCGACCACAGCTACCCAACTGGGGGTCTTTGGAGGAGTGAGTGTGTGCGAGTTCCTTGGTGTGCACATTTAATTTGGACAGTAGTATTAAATGTCACCTGGCTTCATAGCTCATGGTTTGAGAGATAGGGACCGGGGCCTAAGATTTGACAGCTTTTGAATTAATAAATTGAGGCATATAGGCCTAAGGCAAATAAACGAGGTGGAGAAAGATAATAATGTCTCTTTAAGTTTTGCGTCATTGCAGATGATCAACCCTCGTGTAGTGACCGCCCCCATTCAAATCAGCTAGCGGTTGCCCCGCCGAAGCGCGGGCCAACCGCTAGCGGTTCTATACTATAAAGATCGACCTCGCCATGTTGTTTTTTCCCTGGAGGCTGACATGTTGACCCGAGAGGTCGCCATGTTGAATGTGTATCCTATCAGGTAATACCCTTCCATCGTGTCTCTCGCTTGCGCAGGGGTTTGTGTATTCAAACTGCTGATAGATGAGTTAGATTCCATTTAGAGTGCAATAAACGTGTTGTAAACAATAGTAAACATGTTGTAACAGTAGTAGATGCGTATTGGATTCCGGTGTTTGACAAACATAAATCGTCAATTGAGTGTACCGTTTTCTATGGTACGAGTTGTCATCCATTTCCGTGGCTTAATTACCCATGGTCCTTCGATTTTGACCTTTGTGGCTATTTCTAATGTAAAATTATTTATTTCTTGGATACAAAAGACAATAAAAGGCCTATCCTGCAAACATTCAAGATGATTTCTACTACGTATTTTCATTCATAAAGACTTTCTAAGATCACCACGTATTATTTTTTTAGCAAAAATCGGACCTTTTTGTTCTCGCCATCGTGAACGCGTGGGCGAGTTTGACATCTTTGATATTTATTTCAAAATTATTTATTGTTTTGGAAACAAAAAAAATAAGAGGATAAATATACCTCATATATCAAGTTGAACAATACGTTTAAAAACTATTTTTTGTATTCATTATTAGCATCATGATCATTAACGTATTTTTGGAAGAAAATGAGGTGACCTTCCGCCTGACTATTTATAGGATACAAGAATTGACTGGACACTCGCGTCCTTGTTAATATGTTTGTACTTGCAAGCTCAAGAGACTGTGGAGGTCGACTGACAATGACCTAAACATTTTAGGCCTAATAACATTATACTTCGCTATCCTATTAGCTCGAAGGAAGCAGGTCTGGTTTACACCTGCAGTGGCAGGAAATTAAAAGGGGACTGGCCCGTTTAAGTAATAATGGATTTATTTTTGATAGAATTTTGACCCGGGGATGGGGAGTCTCAACACCAATGACCTACGGGGATGTTGCACAGACATCGTCCATTTTCCAACCTTCTGTGTATATCATGACCCCTTTTTTCATGCCAATTTGGTAGAGCAAATGGGTCGGGTTTTTTGCAAAAATTTCTCATGATCAACAGGATTTTTGCAGAGGAAAATTTTAGAATTGTTAACCTTAAAATTTTCGTACAATACCAATAAAAAAATTTTGCGGGTTATTTGCCGTTGTTGATAAATGGAGAAATAGCTTTCAGGGACATTACATACCAATAGTGCGGCCTCACGAAAGGCCAAAGTGGGTATTAAAAAAAGTGACTTATTTTTTAGCATTAAAAGAAGAAATTAAAATCGATTACAGTCATGCATGACTTATAAAAAGTTTGGGGGAAGTAGTTAAAAGCGGCAATTTAAAACTGGTTCATCATAGACATGACATACTTTTATGGGTCCTTCCAAAAAGCCCGTTCAAAAGGTGTTTCAACCATCGTGCGTTGTTTGAATGATATTTCATCTTTATCCAAGCACTGAAAACATTTGTCACGAAAAGGGTCTATTTGACAAATTAAAAAATTGTCATGGAATTGGTGAATTTTTTTGATCATTACAAAAATAAAGTAAAATGTTTTCATAATGGACAATTAACAAATTATTAGCTTTTCAAAAGGATTTTTATTTCATCACAGCTTATTCTATGGTTTATAAATTCCCTTTTTAAAAGTGAAGGACCATTATGAATAACGAAAATTGTCGTTAATTTGGTCATTTATAGTGCATTACAAATTAACGTGAGTGTATGAACAAATTTGGAATTTATAGCTTTGCTGATCGATTTAGTCGTCCATCAAGAATGACAAATTATGAAAGCATTATTTAACATTAGTTTGACATGTAATTATCATATAGAAAGGACCATTTAACGATCCAAAAATGGCCCAAAACAGACAACCAATACCCTTATTAAATCCGTTTCTCAACTTGGTCCATTGGCGTAGGTTCGCCTAGGGATGTTAATCCCAGACAGTGGCGGTGCCATGGTGAGCATGTATAGAACAGATCTCCACCTCCCCCCCACCCGCCAGAAAAATTTACGGATCTTCTGGAAAAAATCAGTGATTTGGGACCAACCACAAAAATAGCACAAATTTGGCAAAAACAGCACATTGACACCAAAAGTGAGTTAAAAATCTGCAACATTTGGGGTTCCCCCAAAAGTAACTTAGGCCCCCCACCCTTCACACCGAAAGGTCACCCCGAAAAAAAAGTATTGCGCTGCCACTGCAGGGGAACAGCTACAGAACATGCAGAATGGCACCCAGGATCGGAGCAAAGGTTAGGCCTACGCAGTGGCGGTGCCAGAGGAGCATAAGGCGGGGGTGTGTGCATTTCCCAGAAAAAAATAATAGATCTTTGGCAAAAATAAGTGGATTTGGGGCAAAAATTTGTGCAAAAAACAGCAAAATTGGGGACTAAAATGGTCAACATCTGAAAAAAATTGAGTTTTCCCATAAAATTTAATGCTTCCTACCCGAAAAAATTCCCCCCCCCCCCCAAAAAAAAAGAAGTCTGGCGCCGCCACTGCCAGAGAAAAAGATCGGAATGCGAATGGCACTGGATACGGAAGCAAAAGGTAGAGGCCATATACAGTGCCACAATCGTAGCTCTGTGCCCGGAAGGAGAAAGACTCTTGAACAAATAGGCCCTATGTACCACTGATTTGGTTATCACGGTTGAATTTCAGTTGGAAATGGGTCTTCAAATTATATAATTGTTCGTTGAATTTTGCACAAAAAAAATTGAATTTATCTGCCGATCGATCGGAGAACCACGCCGTATATGAAAATATTGGTTTAAGCTTAGCTGTGCTTTCAAGATAGGGCATCGGTGAGAGAGAATGTGCCACAAACGGGTTCTTGGGTGATAGACAGCCCAAATTGCCAAGAAATAAGGTTGATTTTTTTTTTGCTCGCGCGACAGTTCTAAAGTAGGTATTTGGGGGAAAGATTCAAAAATTGTCGAAAAAATGGGATGGCGATGGTCTCAAAAAATACATTGCGTGGACAATGTACTGGGTGTTAACAGCCTAAACATACGCACATCCACCCGCTTTAAACCCGTGGGCATGTTTAAGGGAGTAGCAGAGAATCCCATAAATATCTATGGGAGCTGGTCCTTTCAGCGACCTTAGAGATGGCACCCCATAGCGTTGCCAAGGAAAGAGCAGTTCTGAGGGGCAAAAGCGCGTTGCAGAGGGCGGGGAAGTCAGTTCCGTTCAGGGAATTCATCCCCGATCGCGAAGGACTATCGTCAAAACGACTGATTGTTCATGATTTACCATCGACATTCCCGATTTTCCTTCTCCCCTCAACTTTCTTCCCAAATTGCTTCCCTCATTCCCCATTATTAGCTACGGCCTGAAAGCCCGTTTCCCGCCTCAGCTACCCACTGGGGGTGGTCTTTGGGAGGTTGCGATTCCCCTTGGTTTGCACATTTAATTTGGCAGTATTAACATTTCACCTGCTCCATAGTCATGTTGACGTAGGGGTCCCTAAATCTGACAAGCTCTCGACATAAACATGTAATGCATAGAAGGCAAAATAACGAGGCTTGGGGAAAGATACAGTATGTCTAGATGTCTCTTTGAAGTTTTGTGTCATGTAAAGAGTGATTCAACCCCTTTAGTGACCCGCTCCCATTCAAATCAGCTAGCGTTGCCCGCGCGCGAGAGCGCGGGCAACCGCTAGGTATAATTACTACAAAAGCTATTTACATAATTAACCACCCAATTCAATAATTGGGTCAGAAATTACCTGAATTTTTAAATGTTTGGGTCAAACCACTCCTTGAATGTAAAAGGTTATGTTTTCAGGTAGCAAGATCTGCAATTCTTAGTGGTTTTGATTTAAAAATTACTGGGCCCCAGTAAGGTATTACGTATCTTCTGTGGCGTACATTTGTCTTTTTTGACACATGGGGAGGGGGGTGGGGATGATGTAAATTTATCAATGAAACCCCAGGGTTTGCCCGACAAGATCCGTTAACTAGTATGTGCGTGTGCCGCGCGCTAAAAATTAATTGCCATTTAGAACCTGAAATTGTTTAAAAGGTGCTTGTTTCATAACGCTTTTGGGACCTCCTTGATTTAAAACCGTTGGATTAGTAATTAATTTTGAATACAGTTGAAGGTTCGTATTCAAATTCCATTTCTTTCTTTCTCAAGATCAGATAACAAGGCGGTTCTCGAACACAAGACTCGCCTGCTTTCGCGCTTAATTGTAAGACAAAAGCAGCACACACCAGATTGCAACTGTGCGAGTCCAGGGTGTCCCCCCAAAAAGTTGTGCAACCCGATAAACGTCCATTTCTTAACTAGTTTTACTTCCCACTAGTTCATTTGACACCGACCACCCTAGGGGCACAACATTTTCCATTGTGGATATATTCCCTCTGCAAGTTGAAACCCCCCCCCCCCCCCCCACGAGCCATAAGTCATAGATGTTTAGGCTGTAGCACCCCTGTTTTTGCATTTATAGTATTTCTTTATCTTCCTGCTCTTTTCATGTTGACACCAACCCAGGGGTCACAACATTTTTCATTGGTGGAGATATTAATCATGATAAGTCCTCAACAAGAGCATACTAAATGTTAAGAGTAGCACCCCCTGTTTACATTTATATTCTTCTATACCTCTCACTCTTTTCATTTGGACCCCAACCCTAGGGTCCCCAACATTCCATTTGGGAGATATTAATGTGAAAAGTTCCCCCACATGAGCACAGTAAGAGATGTTTATGAGTAATCAAACCCCCAGGGTTTGCATTTATAGTATTTCATACTTCTCACTCTTGCATTTGATACACACACCATAGAGTCACAACATCTTCCGTTGGAGATATTAATCTGGAATGTCCCCAACATAATAACCAAAGATGTTTAGGCGTAGGCAAGCCCCCCACGGGTTGCCATTTTCTAGTAGTCTTTATTCCCTGCTTCTTTTCATTTGACACCACCCCAGGGCCACAACATTTTTCTTGTAGATATATTAAGTCATGAACAGTCATGCAAAAATCCCTTAAAATTCAACGTAAATTTAGTAAAATATGAAAATTTATTCAAATTGGACAACACTATTTTGCAAAATCACTTGAACCACATTTTAATTTGGGTCGCCTCGGGGTCCAGAAAGTGGCGAAATGCACATTTTGCGTATTTTCACATTTCCAAGAATAAACAGGCTGGCAACCCAAACGACTTACCAGAATAGAACAACCCTTTCAATGAAAACATGGCCACTGATCTAGCCATATTAATGTTAATACCTTTGTTGTGGTGTACTCCCCCCCTTTTTGATAAGTCTTCTTTTTGTTCACCCTTGTTTTGGTACACCACCAAATCACACACAGAGGGCCATATACTCTGCCAAATAAACACATCTGACCTAATTTTATTGTAAGGTAAACAAACTCCTGATCAAATTCTTTTTTGAGGTGTTATATTTCACACTGACCATGACAAAACCTGAAGAATTTTGTTGAAATGGACCAGCAAGCTTTCCATTAGTTTGCAATTTTAAACATAATCAAAGAATGCCCCTTTAAGTAAGTGGCCGCCCACATGCATTTTGACCACAAATTATTATCCACCCAAAATGTTACCATCTAGTAGTACCACTCATGTAGCGAAGGGAATTTTTGCATATCCATGTACCATTTAATGTAGATACAGCAATTACGCATTTTTAGATCAATTGCATCAAACAATGCTCCTTTAAATGATCCCTTTTGCAACTTTGACCGCAATTGTGATTCATACCAAAGATGTACGGCATAGAATTCCCTTTTTGCATGTATCGAAGGATTTTGCATATCCAATGTACCATTTCAGTTATGGAGAGGGCGGTCGCACAACAGCCATTTGCACATATTTAAGTGGGGTAGATCAATTGTAATCAAAACTGCCCCTTTAAAAAAAAAAATCGGCCCCATGCACTTTGACCCATTCTGATTCACTCCAAAAGATGCATGGCATAGTAATTCCTTCTTATGCAGGAAGGAATTTTGCCTTCCGATGTACGTTATCAGAGATACAGTATTACGCATATTTAATTAGCTCATTTCATACCTAAGCCGCTTGTCATACACACACGCTCAAATTGGGAAAAAAGAATGCCACCATGATCGGCTTTCATTCAGTGAAGGACTTTTCCGTATCCACTGTTCAGCCTTTTTTTTTTCAAAATTAGAGCAATTACGCTGTTGTTTTGCATATTAATTAGCTCATTTTGCATACTTAATTTGCCCGAAATCTCGCCCGAAATCTATCAGTTCGATAACTCTCCAGCCCGCTCCTTCCACCCAAGCTTTACATCGGTCCATCCGCCTTACGGACTCCAGAAAACTTGTACACAAGCCCTTGCGGGAAAATTTTCGTTAATTATGCAAATTAGATACTTACTTGTAGCATATTTAACGCCCAAAATCTAATCAATCGAGAACTTGTGGACCGCCTGCTTCTTTTCCCCCAAGTTACATCATCATAGCCCTTTACGGAAATCCAGATAAATCGTACACAGCCCGTGAACACGGACGTCAGGCAGACGCATGACGAGACACAGACCGACATACAGACAGACAGACAGACAGAACGGACGACAACAGACAACAAAAAGTGATTACTATCTCTGCGAACAAGTTCAGCTAGACAAAAACTAATTTTTAGTGGTTAACCATCAATATAAGCCCAGTATGATAGGCGCGTTTGGCACTACATGACCATATCGCGTCTAGCTCAAAACCGCAAGTTTGTTTCCCATGGTTACTTGATGGTCAGTGTGTCCAAGTGTCCCAGACGCTCTTCAAGTATAGAAACAACGATAGACAAAAATCGGAACAGAGAACCTTTAATGTAATGTAATTAGAACAAAATGCAACGCTTCAAATTTGACCATTTTTCACTATTGTCTAACAAGTAAATTGCGCTAGCAATTTAATTTCGCTAATTTCGCTACGACCTCCAAATCGCTAAATTAAATTGCCGCCATAAAGCGGAATATATAGTCTATAACATAGCATGTTGAATTCAATTAGTGAATTTACCTGGGGGTGTTGCAAAAATTTGATGATTTGCTAATTCGCTAAAATAAGTTGTGCCATGAAATTAAATGTTTTACAGTATTATGGTAAAAATTAAGGTTGATTTATCTGCATGCATGAATTTCTTTAAAATTTTGTGTGAGTGAGTGGAGTTTCAAGGTCATGGATTATGAGCATCACATATGATGTATGGAAATGGATGGTCACATAATACATGACTTGGTAGCCATGGGGTATATGTAACATAGGCACCAGTCTGGGGGGATTTGTGTATTTATAATGGCATGTGTTCCCAGTAAAGTACTATGGACTGCTTATCATGGATATTGTTTTAGTAGATAGAAAAATACAAAATGAGTGATTTCATATTTAACTACATGTTTTACTACCATAGACAAACAGTATTTACATTTTTGAAAAGTATCTTGAAAGCATTTCTAGATTAAAATGTGTTTTTAATTTACTATTATTGGACGGACACTGGCTGTCTAATGTGTCCTGTCCAAATAGTAGTGTAGCAATAAAGTTTTAGTATGATATTATATTACAACAGTTGGCATTTGGTTGCATAAACAAGGGCAAAATGTGAAAATTAAAAAATGAAAAAGTAAAATTTGAAATTAAAAATTTGTATTTTTCTCCCTGAGAAATAATACCCATGATTAAAGCTTTTGCTAATGTTACATTTTTGGACAGATATTTTGGGGAACTTTTTTCCATCCAATATAGTAACATTAGCAACCTATTTTTAACTAGAAATACTTTCCAAAATATTTGTCCAAAATTTAAAACACTATTTTTAGTTAAGTAATAACAAATAGTTAAATATCAAATTACTCACTTTCTAATGTTGTTTTCTGATAAAACAATATCCATGATTAAAGTTTTTGGGAACTCTATGGGTACTTTACTGTGAAACATGCCATATATCTCCCAATATTTTGATGAGTGGTGAAGGTCAATATGATCATCCCCAATGTTGATGCCCATGCATCTGTTTTTGACCAAAATAACCCGGTGTTACACAAAAGACTTTTCCTTTGTACTGTAGTTTTTATTTTGGGTCGTGTCCTTATACTTCACGGGTTTTGGAGATGCTGCAATTTGGAAAGCAGAATTGGTTATTTTTGTACAATGTGCCCAACTGTGGGGATGACAAATTGGTGAAACAGGAAAAAATACTTACATCCTGAAGAATCCACTATAGCCAAGATTGTTGTAAGTACAAAGAGCATCAACATGATGTTAACAGCAATAATAGTTGTAAAACGTGATGATCTGCAGTAAGGGAGAGAAGAGACATTTTTATTTCATCATTCACAGAGTCATTGAAAACTATGTCTTACCAGTTACCAGAATCACTTATTATTCAAATTATTCAAGATGTTTACTTTAGATGTCCAACATCCTTACCTCTAGACTAAGGAAACTCTACATGACACATACTGCTATAATTCCCAGGGTATCAACTGTCATTTAACTTGGACACCGGACAGTCGGGTCTACTTGAATTTTCATGGAATGTGATGATTCAAGAGTTCACAGACGACTAAACCTAGTTTTGTCATTAGTCCAAGTACGGATTGCCCAACTTTTAAGACAATGCAAACTAACAAAAATATTGTTACCTACTACATGTAGTACTTGTGTATAAGTATTTAACACACACTTATTTAAATTATTTAAAGCCTTCGTTAAAGATGGGCGATTCGATTGACAACTTTTGTACCACTTTATACTCCCGTCAAAATTGTTTTTTTTTTTTTTTTTTTTTCATACATCATATTGCGATGCTCATTCATCCATGACCTTTAACTCCACTCACTCACACACAATTTTAAAGAAATCATGCAATGAGATAAATAACCCAGTGTTACACAAAAGACTTTTCCTTTGTACTGTAGTTTTTATTTTGGGTCATGTCCTTATACTTCAAGGAGTGGAGATGCTGCAATTTGGAAAGCAGAATTGGTTCTTTTTGTACAATGTGCCCAACTGTGGGGATGACAAATTGGTGAAAAGGAAAAAATACTTACATCCTGAAGAATCCACTATGGCCAAGATCGTTGTGAGTACAAAGAGCATCAACATGATGTTAACAGCAATAATGGTTGTAAAACGTGATGATCTGCAGCAAGAATAAGGGAGAGAAGAGACATTTTTATTTCATCATTCTAAAAGTCATTGAAAACTTTGTCTTGCCAGAATAACTTAAGATATTTAAAATGGCATTCTCAATTCAAATTATTCAAGATGTTTACTTAAGATGCCCAACATCCTTACCTCTAGACTAAGGAAACTCTACATGACACATACTGCTATAATTCCCAGGGTATCAGCTGTCATTTAACTTGGACACCGGACAGTCGGGTCTACTTGAATTTTCATGGAATGTGATGATTCAAGAGTTCACAGACGACTAAACCTAGTTTTGTCATTAGTCCAAGTACGGATTGCCCAACTTTTAAGACAATGCAAACTAACAAAAATATTGTCACCTACTACATGTAGTACTTGTGTATAAGTATTTAACACACACTTATTTAAATTATTTAAAGCCTTCGTTAAAGATGGGCGATTCGATTGACAACTTTTGTACCACTTTATACTCCCGTCAAAATTGAGATTTTTGTTTCAGAAGGAAGTATTTTTTCTCATTACACCAGTGCAGGCCTAAGAAATGTTTCCTTTTCATATTTATTATGAACAAAAATGTCTGCAAATGTGGTCGACCACATTAATTGATCAACCACATTAATTAACACACACACTGTCCTATGTGCCAATTAGTACACATTTTTGCTTCTACATGTACTATCCAAACGGTTGGGCCGATTCATCTCTGAAATCAGATGTTTTTGGTGATATGCTTCCGTGCGAGGGAGAAAATCTTATACAAAAATGACCATGATCGGGTCGCCCACCTTTAACCTAATTACAAGTTAGGTAAAACTTACACTTCAGAATAATACTTTAAAAATGTAATTTCACAAACTCAATACTACACACGTACATCTGACATGCCAAAAGTACAAAGTCTCTAGCAAGTCTGTATCTAGAGGCATTCCTTGTTTGTTTACTTTCAGTTTGTGACAAACGTCAAGGCATTTTTTGTTCCCTTTGACTGCCTTATTATATGGTACTTTTATTATA
>JAMKCH010031892.1:0-30778 GCA_023653785.1 Ophioderma brevispina | reverse complement strand
ACAGTATGAGGCCACCCCCGCAAGCTCCCCCCTCCCCCCCCCCCCCCCACAACCCCCCCACGATTTTCTTACGGAACATTATTCTATAATACTAGGTACCACGCATCAGGCTTGAGTTACTTATTTCTTTTGGTATGAAAATGAGCCACCAACATTCGCAATACTGAAGTCACTCATGATAATATTGAAAGTATTGATATTTTGCAATGTTACTGACTCAAAACAAAATGTTTTAGGAACTTAAAAGGCTCCAGCTCTTGAATGACCAAAAAAGTCAGTTTAGAGCAGTAGCTTTTTAATTTTCAGCTCACAATTTTCAATCTACACCTACATGGTCATCCAAAAATACCTAACAAATAAGCTAATGTCCTGTTTAAGGGATATCCAAATTGGGATGATTTTTTTCCGGCAGTTATCAACATTTTCTTGGTTATGTTAAAAAACTAAACTTTGTCCACAGCCCAAAAAGCAAATAGTTTATTTTTGTTTTCTATTAGTGAGACATGTAGGCATCTAATCACATGGTCAATTAGATCGCGGGCAATTAAACAACATAGCACGGAAGCCCTTAAAAGGATTTAAATGCATTTCACCATAATCCCACAACAAAGTAGATAAGGTATCAGACTGCGTGTACACATCGTGATGTCATCCACTGTTACCAATGTTATGTCGGATAACTTGACAGAGGGTGTATTATGGGAACTTAGTGATACTCGTTCTTTCACATGTGGCCACAAAGTAGGTGATAATCTTGGAGATTGGATTATGTGGATCTGATTTCAACATATTCCATAACTCAGTAGATTGTGTATTTTCCAGACTGCATTATGTACAGATAATGAAGTTCCAAGCTTTAAAACTATACCAGTGTTATTTGGACATTGACAGAATGTATTATGGGATATTGGGTTGATATTACTCGATTCTTCCACCGTGGAATCTCGCAAGGAGCTATGACGTAAGATGTGCGCTTTTCCATTAGCTTTAGGGGGTGCGATACGACGGCAACCAAGCGAAAGATGTCTCTTCGACTCCAATCAAAGTTATTTCTCATACAATATACTAATTACCCTTAATATATACGGGTATTTATAATTATATTTTAACAACAGCAGAAGAAGTCAAACTAAAAAAGTATGCCTAGATTGCCTCAGCCATTGCACTAATTAAAATTTTAAACCCCTGCACCAAGTAAGGATGCCGCCAAAAGGAATATCTAGCTACTTGAAGTGGTTGAAACAATCTCACGAAATAGGTAACACTCGGCGCTCAAACAACTAGGCAGGGATTTATTCCTTTTTCAAAAAAAAACACTTCTCTGATTCTACAAGATCTCTCGACAATCACTTAAGAATTCCAATGTTTGAAACATTTTTTTTTTCAGATTTCCAATATATTGCGTATTGATTCAAATCATATCCTTCTCCTTCTACATCCCTTTTTCTTCATCCCTAAAAAGCCTGGCAATGGTGTGGTCGAACTAAATCAAATAAGAAACAAAATGCTTATACACTATATAAGACAACTCGCACGACGATAAAAGCAATATGAGAGGCGTCCAGCCCTCATAATAACAGCCATATGAGGTACATATAAATAGGATTGTAGCACTGTAAAGCTGTTGTTGGCCTCCAGCTCTAGCTGGGAGGGACCACATGTAGATTTTCTTTAGTCATGCTGTGGTGTATGTATTTGCGTGAAATTGATGCACACACACACACACACACATGTGCGAGCAAGTAATCAGGAAAGCTGACCCTCACTCTGTGACCAGAATTAAGGCGGCACTGGCACATTTTCGCAAACAAAATATGAATTTTCGTCCAATTTGCTCTCAAAATGTTAGTCTAGGCCATGGAAGAAAGATAGAGATACTTTTACACATAAAAATACATACTCAAAAAACAGATAGGGACGTTAGTAAGAGGTTAAAGGACATACAGGTAGTTTGTAGGCTAACTTTTAAGTTTTCCATATCTTAATCAACAAATGTGTATATTACATGAATATCATAGGACTCATACTAATTGATCTTAAACCACAAAGTCGCAGAGCTATCAAAACAGGGGTGGGGGGGGGGGGGGGGTAGGCCGTGGCAAAACATTTGATGTGCGTTTTCTTGTGTTTAATGTACCATTTCCGTTGTCTGCCGAATTAATGTCGCCGGAGACATTAATTATAACAATCGTCCGTATACCCATAAGGAAGCTGATTTGGTCTTAACATTTCAGGTGAGGGCTAATGTATATAAAAGCTTTACAACCATGCAAAAAATATCATTTTGAAAAATCGGGGGGAAGGCACATATTTTTGAAATGTGCCAGTGTCTCGTTAAATAACAATTTCATTGAACTTGGGATGTGGGTGGTAGCGGTTGAAACACAATTCCCATTGTTATCTGATTACAAAACCATATTTTAGGCACTATCAGTGATTTGCTAAATCAGAAAATTGAAAAATCATCAAACATCAGATTTCTGCAGTTTGTACAAGTATAGGATCCTAACATACATGCAAATGTAAGCCCAAATAGCAACCTAATAAGGAAAAATTCCATCTATTAAGTCCCAAACTGTCTTACAGGACACTTACTACCAATGGGTAATTGATTGGGATTCAAAGCGATATTTCTTATTTTGTCACTTTTCAGTTGGATAAGATAACTTATGCGAATTAACAGACTTATCCTTCACTTTAAGATATCGTGCAAAATTCAATATGTGAATTCTTGGGGTGAATCACTGATAGTGGCTTAAGTGCTTCATTTGCCAATTTGTTTTGATTGGCTCATAACAAAGAGGGTAGGTAAAATGTTAAAGAAATAGCAGCGATTTTGCTGACCGAAAAATAAACAAATCATTCAAAATTCATATTTTGGTAGTGCCTAAACAAACCTGACAAGTTGTTGCTTGAAATCCGTACGTGTATTAAAGATAGGGCAGTACTTTTAAAGGATTCTGTATTTTCTATAAAATTCAAATGAGAATCAAAACGCCTTCCGTGTGAATATCCAGATTTTAAGAGAATATTGTGCACCCTGACTATACAGTTTGACCTCAAACACAAATAGTATTGATCTTTGTTTATGTCTGTACATGTAAACACAATCAGTTTTTTAGTGTAGAATTAGAGATGTCATCGGCAACGTCTGTGCAGGAGACGGTTTGAACAAATTTTCCTCCAAATACTTCCATTTTGGTCATTATTGGTGTTTCTGACTTCACATTAAAGGTTGCAATGAGAGGGGATTTCAAATTTCAGGTGTCCCGAAAAAATTGAAAATATGATTTTGCCATGATGTAAAGCTTCATCAAAAGTATTCCCATTGAAAGCATTAAGCTGAGAAATGTTTCTTGGGTACAGAAATTGTGTGAAAATTCTAATTTCGTATATTATAGGAGCAAATATGAAAATTCCGTCGGTTTTACAGGGAACTTAAGCACTCAAAAAACTGTTTGATCTCTGTAAGACCATTTCTGTAGCCAAATACAAAGTAGAAATCTTATTGAGTGTCTAATCTATATCTTCTCTTATCGTGTCCAAACACTGTGTCTCTCAAATATGACTCCAGCCAAGAGATGGGTACAACGTTCTGGCTGTCTTACTGAATTCCGCAGGTCCCTGATTTGTGCATTGTTGCTCCAGAAGTGGGCAGGACCAAGAGTTGTTCCATTTTCTGTGTTGCTGTTCACAAACCAAAGGTAGTATCTTGATCTGCTTCCAGATAGCCACCACTTCTGCAAGGACCCTAGATAGTTTTAGGCCAGTGCTGGTTATCAATCTGTTGCATTGGGCATCAGCATTCAGCCCATGAGGAGTCAGCTCCAGGTTGGGAGATGCTCACCAGGTTCAATTACCGATAGATGTTACGTTGGTTGATGGCAAGTATTTCTTTCCAGCAAGGCGACTCTCTATTGACCTCTTAGAGAATGTTTCAAGAGGTGGACTTTGCTTAAAGAAAACTCTCTCTAGATTTAAGGCGGTTGGCAGCAGCAGGTCTCTGTCCAGACATTCGGTGCTTCGCATTAGATAATTGGCAGCTACGCTCTTGAGGCTCGCACGCTACGAGGATGTCTGGGGTGAGCAATTCCTGCTAGGATGTACAAGTTTCCGTTGGGTTGGACGGAGGGCATCTGTGATAAGCCGGCAGGAGGCATTTAACGATGTATCAAGCTTCTTGGCATGGGTTGCTCTTTCCCATACACGGGGCCGGCATAATCTGCACATGAGTAGCAAAGGGCAAGTTGCCGGGATCTTAGGTAGGGGGGCGAGCACCCCATCTTGGCCAGTGAGTTTGTTCAAGATGTTATTGCTTGAACACATACGTTACTCTTCGTCTTCTCGATGTTGGGTCTTATAAGAGAGAGGGCGGGCCAAGGTAACTCCTAGGTGAGACAGGGGTATCACAGTGCTCCAGGGGAATTCCAGACAATGGAAGTGAAGCTGAAGTTTGGCCTTCACAGTTGCGTAGATGGAAAGACCACAAGCCGTTGTCTTAGATGGAATTTGCCCGTAGGTGTGTTTCCTCATAATGAAGAGTGAGTTTCATCCAAAGCTTGGGAGAGTCTCTGTCCCAACAACTGTGAAGTCGGATCTTGTGCGCTAATTCCAAGACGTCTGCATAAATAAACCGACAGGTTCCTGCACTCCGGGTTTTGGTCGTTGGTATATATGTTGAAACAGGGAGGAGGTGCAAAGCCCATCCTTGTGGTGACAATTCTTGAAGCCTACGCCATCGGCTTTCTTCACTCTAGCTGAACAAAGAACATCCTGTTTGCCAGCAATCCTCGGATAAACTCAGTCAAGCGGATGTCTGGTAATTTTCAAGGATCTTATGGAGTAGTAGGCATCTGTGAGTAAAACATGGTCGTGGACGCTGCTGATAGGTTGACAAACACAGTACGGTACAATCACCCTTCCGAAAACCATCCTCAATGTGTTGGTTAGGTTGAGTCCTTGGCTTGTTGTTGATTTGCTCTGGCGGGAAAACCTGCTTGTTTGTATGAGGTGTTAGTCGATCACAGGTGCGGATACGGATTCAGCAGGAGACGTTCAAAGAGCTGATAGGTATGGCTAAGGAGTGATATCGGCGTAGCTCTTGGAGTGGCATGGATCTTTCATAGGCTTAGGAGTGCTTAACATGTGGCTTCTTCCTCAAGATCTTGGCGAACCTGTGGGAAATAAGGGCAGCAATTGTAGAGCTCAAGAAGGCATCCTTTGCTACTGGGCCAAAGATTTGTTAGTGCTCAGTAGAGATGTGTCAAGGCCTAATGATTTCCTGGTTTGAAGTTTAGCAATAACGGATTCCAATTCGTCCTGTTAAGGGCGGAGGTGAAACCAGGGTCCCCACTAGACTCTCTGGTTCTCTCGTTGATCTCTTGTGTTTCTTGATGCACTTTGCCATTTTCCAAAGCAGTTGGTGGGGCAACTGGTGGGGTGTGACATTGGGTGTGTGGACGGTTCTGTGGATCCCTCGGAGATTCGGAGGTAGACAATGCTCTTCTTGCTTTTATGGGTCATATAGGTGGAGTCAATTAAAGTATGCCAGGTTTGATCTTTTCCTGGAGATCCTCTCCGAAAAACTTCCTCACACTTTAGCAGTTGTTTCAGCGAAAAAGGATCCAGCTTCAAAACAGGGATTTACTCTTGATATTCTCTAGAACATTCCTTGGAAAGGCCTGGTATATATTCCATCATACAGCCTCTGGGGGTCTGACTCTACGTATGCAGTCTGATTCACTAGTTGGGCAAAATTTGTCATAGTTATGAGCTGTTATGGGGTTTGGAGCAATCTCTTCCACGTTCTGATCCAGGTCATCAGTGAATCCTTGCCAGTCTGCTGGTCCTGTAGGGTAAAGCGGGCACATAAAAAGGCAATTGGTTTGTCCTTACTGCAGTGTGGCTGGATGCCGATGGTCGAGTTGAGTTTGTGAACAGGACCAGAACAATATTGCCACACAGGTTAGCGAGTTTTTGCTAACAATAGCTAGCTCGGGTTTTGTAACTCTTTCCAACATGGCACTATGAAGATGATGCGGCAGCTTTGAGTGTGAAGGAGACGTAGATGTTGACTGTCTATCCATTATTCGACAGCTTGTCCGTATTTGTTAGTTTTCATTGTAGCCCATGGGTACTATGGTTGTTGAAGTCGCCAAGAAAGAAATGCGGTTTGGTGGAATTCCCAGGGTTGCGTTGAGGGTGCCGAAGGCACTGATGCCGAGGTTTGTAGCAGATGTAATATGACGAGCTTAAGCTCAATGGCTAAGGGACTCTTCGATGTTGTTATCATTCAGACATTTGAGGTTGCTTCTACTTCGGTGATGTTCTTACATATAGGCACGTCAATATTGTTGATGTGTTCTCTCGGTGGCAAGGACATTCCTGGTATGGTTGGGCGGGGTGGTTATTGGATTCATCTGGGGTTTTCCCGCAGACATAGGACATCGCCTTGGAGATTGTACCCACGAAAATCAGGCAATGATGGTTAACTTTGCATTGGAAAAAAACACTACGCATTCAATGAGATAGAGTCAAGGCAGACCTTAGAAACGGCCTGCGCTGAGGTTCTTAGTCATGCTAGGGGTTATAAAGGAAATGATTGTTAATGGAAAACAGGTTTGGAGGTGTAGAGATTAGTTCACTGCTTCGCAGTTAACAGGAGAGACCACAAGACGGAGTTCTCTATTCTCCCCCAAATCTCTCTAATATATGAAATTACTTTATGACATAATATTGTGTGCACGTTTAAAATCTTTGTTGCACCTTAGAGTAGTTATATGGAATTGTACATACTTAACTGTAATCTATAGAAGCTAAAAGTGCCAAGTTTCCACATTTTATATCTCATGAATATCACTGTTTTCCCTTTACTAGAAGACCCATGACTTCATTAAATGGTTGTTTGGTAGTAGTGGGCACCACGGGTACTAAGAATGTCATCTTTCCACCAAATGTGCCATATGAAGTACCTTATTTTAATATTGTTCTGATTGGATGATAACATCAAGAGGCCCATGCGGGTATTTTAATGAGAATGCAAAGCCAATAGCCCCACAAAATTTCTCAGAAGCCAATGGTCTAAAGTTTAAATCTCACCAGTGATATGATAACTCAGAAACATGTATAGTGACTCAAAGTAAAAACATATTCTTAGCAAAAATCTGTGAACAAAAGTTTTAAAGAAGCTGATTTCAAACTGATTTGGTACGGTAAAGGTGTAAAATTTTCCAAAAAAAAGGGAGTGATGTAGGTGGTGGGGAAAGTGGTTTTTCGTGTTCAAGGTCAGTAACAGGGGTTCAAACTTTGAAAAACTGATCCAATAGTTGACAGATATTACCAGTTAATGTTTAAATCATAAGGATTTCCAAAAAGGGTATAGTTTGTACTATGTCTGTGGCCGGCAAAGTTTGGAGGATAGGATTAAACCAGCAAAAATCAATAAAAACCGGTCATTTTTCAGTTGTACAGGGTCAAATTTTAAAAATTATCGATTGGATTAAAAAAAGGTGGGGGGATGCCCCAATTATGCGGAGCTATAGGATTTAAAATTAGGAATAGATTTGCGTCTGAAATGCTTAGGTTCCCAATGTGGGGCACCAAAGGTCAACATCATTGCTTCACGGGGCGTGACCTTGTTTACCCCTACTAGTACAAAAATTTCATTAAAATAAATTAGTTCATATTTTTGTAACAAATTAGGTATCCTATTGCCTTTAAGTGATACTGAAAACAATCCTGATAAACCTGATATTCTAGTTCAAGGTTAGAGGCTTTACAGGCTACTAACAATTATACTACAATACCCCAATTGAATGTCATTCATTCAAAAAACTGCGTTTTCTTTGGTACAATTTTTACTTGAAAAAAAAATTATGTAATTTACAGACTTACTATACCATTTTAAGTATACTACTGAAATGTCAAAATTTTTTTACCCCTTTACTGGGATCAGGAAGTACCTTTAAGAGACAATAAATAACATTTCCAGAAAATCATAACATCTTTTGTAATAAAAGATGATTTACATTAGGTATTTTCTGTTGTGGGTAAAAGCATGCTTCTTATAGGGGCCTGTCGTGGATAGATGCAATTTCAAAAATTAGATTGTTTTCCTACCTACTTTTCACAATTACACCCTGAAAGTCTTGGGAATTTATGTAAAGGAGACTTAAAGGTCAAACAGGAGATTTTTTAAAGTAAAAAATCTCTCTAACTCTGCACTTGAGTACGTGTTGAACACCCAAGTTAAAACCCTATTTACAGTAGAACCTTTAATTGCTGTACAATTATATTGATAAAACCCAAGATTGAGCATTCACTTCAGGGGTAAGTAGAAAATGGGAATCAGTAACCATTTGATCAAACTTGGAGATTTTACGGGGAAATATCACAAAAGCAATTGGCAAATAAACCTGCTGAAAATCTGTCATATTATTAGCTTACTTATTAGGGCCCGGAACGGCTTTATTTTTAGAAACTATAACGAAACAAAAATTTACCTGTTGTTTTTCAGAATCAGGAAACCAGTTTACTGCAAGTAGTTTGTTCTTCACAATTGATGGTCGTGTTGTTGATAAACATACTGCACTGAAGTTCTATGCTTGCTTTATCCTTTCTTTAGGAAAGAATACATGTAGATCATTAAAAAGGAAAATGGGGTGCCAATATGTTGTTATCCTAAGTGATCACTAACATTTCCTATTTTCCAGGGGAACACCTTCATATGTTCCAATAAATGAACAGTGGCAAATTGACCATACGTTGTGGAGGAGGTTTTTATAATACACTAGAGTTCAATGGGGGTCAGTAAACAAAAAAAAGGTTCATCTAGTAATTGAACTTAGTCCCAGAGAATGGGAACCAATCAGTTGATAGTGAACAGTGCTATGGGTAATTGTAATTCATGGTTGATTTAATATTTAATCTAGCTTTCCTTTTTGAAATGGAGCACAGTGAAACCTTATAGGAGCTAACAAATCATGCTGTAGATATAATGTAGACTCAGGACAATAGCCAAAGCTTGGAAAAGTAGATTATGTCTCAGTTTAAAAGAGATTTGGCTGTTCTTGAGAATGCATCAAAAATAGCCATTTATACAGGCTTTTTGGTCACGTTTAAATCAACGCCTGGCTGCATCCTTAATATATCATGGAAGGTATGCTGTATGAGTATGACGATTTTCACAGTCAAAGTATTATAAATGCTGCATAGAAGGGCTTCCAAATTTTACAAAATAAGATAAATTTGCTAATCCCGCTTAAAGGCCACTATCAGTCTTTTTTTCCCAAATAAAATTGCCAATCGGTCTCTAAATTGCAAGGTTTAGTCATTTCAAACACTTATATTACCTTCTTTGTAAAAACAGACAATAAGTATTTTACAACGGTTCTTGAAGATGCCATTTACGACTGTTACGATAGTAAAACAGGACCAAAAATCCATACACTTAACAAATACGGTCGTGTTCGCTTAGCCACTAACAGGGTCATTATACAATGTCCACTACAACAGTGCAAAAAATAGATTTGATTGAAAACTAGGCGGGCGCGATTTTTTTACATTTGAAGAAAGAAAGAAAGCGCTGGTAGGGGCTTTAAAACAGGTGAACATTGAATTCAGTTGTATGTTGCGGCTGCCGATTACTTGTAGTATACCACCACAGACACTCAAAGCGTAAACAAATTGACAGGCACACCCAGGTAGTTATCAATTTTAAAGAAACTAATAAATTATAAGAAAGTACAGCAATTCCAACCAATAGTACAGCAAATGCTGGATTTAATTATCTAGAAAGCCTAAAGATGGAACATAAATAAGCGATAATTGGCATTACAGATCGTGATGCATTGTGGGTAACTATTCACGCCCTAGATCCGATCTGGGAGTCCTAAAATTGTGAAAACACGACGAGGTGCTGTAGTTTTCCAATGCGGATGAACTCTGCCATACCACAAAAAATATTGCTATTGGAGTTTTCTGTGCTGTTGGTTTCATATCTTTGGCCACATTTGTGCTATACCGACAAAAAATTATTTGCTTCAATTGGAATGGATTAAGTGGTAAAAGAAGGAAAAATCGAATTAATTCAGTAGCTACTAATTCACGGCATTGAGAAGTACAGCCTCGAGGTGAGGAATCCTGACCTCACCTGCAAATCTTACCTGCACATGCGCAGTCAACCGAAAGTAATAATGCCGATTAGGATTATTGCAGTGGAAAACTGAATTTTGATATTTTGCATTTTCCTTTTAACCATATAAACAGTGTATTTAAGTACAATCATTTTATACTGTAGGTATGAAATAAGGTACAGCTATCGGTAGTTTGAGATTGGAACATAAATGCATGTGATAATATTGATGATAATATAATAATATGAGGAAGAGAATGGGAGGAAAGGAAGAGACCAGTGAAAGGATGTAAAGTAGGACAATGGAGATTTTGCCCTCTAATACACCCCACCCTACGTGTAGGCATGTTAAAATTAGTGACCGTGGGTGGTCACATCCTAAGTTGACGGAGCCCCCTCAAAAAAGCTCAGATTTGACCAAATGGCGGCAATTCAGCTCAGATAGCCATTGTTAGGGTTTGCTTAAAAGGAAGCATTAGCAATCAGAAGTGTCCATCACTTTTATTTAAAAATTTTCAGGCAAAATTACATCTCTTTCTGCAGGAAAGGAAAAAATGGACGTAATTCTATGGTGTCGGAGATGAGATTTCATTGTGTGCTGATTTCTCCATGGAGCTTGTAACTGCTTGCCATTTCTGTTACTTACAGGCTGATAACAGTATGAAGATCTTCTGAGAAACACCCCTTCCATTTAAGCTATCAGTATGCATGATAGTGAAAGAAATGAGTTCTTGATAGTGTGTTTGTACATGATATAGTAATAGGAGTTTAATAGAGGTACTGACATAGGAAAGACACTCGGTATAATTATCAAACGGGTATGTGCGGCCCCAAAGACCATTTGGGTGGTCTCCCATCAGCCCCCTCCCCCCCCCCCTGTTCGTAAGGGATTACAGTTGAAGCATAATTCAGTTATTGAGGTCCCTTTGGGAAATTTTTGCCTCGAAGCTAATTTTAGCCAAATTCAGTTCCAAAAGCCTGCAAATTTCTCACATTTCAGTTCTTAAGGGCCCTACTTTGAGAACTTCAGTCCCAAGCCGTTCCACAAGCCTGCAAATTTAGGCAGCACCACAATCCCTATGAAAACAAGTTGAGTAAGGCCCCAACCTCCGGACCTGTTCATTCCCCAATTTCAATATTGAACACTTATAACAGGTGTTGAATTTGGTTCTTTGTTTAGTATGCAAAAAAGAAGAAAACCTGTACCTATCAATTGATTCAGAAAGATTCGGCTCTATCCTAGGGAAAGTGATGTCACTCAGATTAATATGACAAATCCTACATGAGAGCAAACATCTATTCTGTTGACCAAATTGAGATATTTTCTAGTCTTGATCTGCACATCGGTCCCTTGGTACCTGTTGGTTTGCACTTTCTTTGTCTTTCCTTTTTGTCTGTTTTTGCTTTATAATTTTTTCTTATTTTTTTTAGTTTTGTGGTTGGAATTCCCTTGAATTTATTGCTGTCAGCATTGAGTTTTATAAGCGGTTTCTGACCAAAATGTTATAATAAATTTAGATCAATAAGAAATGTTGAAATTGAAACGCTGTGGGATACATAGATAATATAAGTGCAAAGCGCTAGCAGGCGACCACTTGCCAAATTCGAACGAAGATGACGCACTTGGTTGCGCACTAAACCCCTCCTATACCCTGTATTTAGCCGGAGGAAAAATTTCCTCCAATGATTATTCATGAGCTCAACGCGTAGTGCCACTTGGCGTAATGTTCGTGTTGCGCCGTTGACTCCGTTAGTGCTGATTAAAACGCGAAGTGGACTGACGCTCCCGCATGTGTTTACAGCATATTTAGTTTTGACAAGGCAATAAAATACAAGGGGAATGCTAAATTTCTCTTGTGTGGTGGGTCATAAGTTTGTTTTTATTCTTTGAAAGATGAAATGAAAGAGTCACATAATTAACAAATTGGCGGGAATAACTTTAAAGTGAAGGATATGTTAGTAGAATTCTATAAGGTAGGCATACTTTTTCCAACTGAGAATTGACAGATAAAAGGAAAAAAATGGCAGTGTAAAAGATATGATTTACTCTTCAGTGTTATAGTCGTAATCAAGATTTCGACTTGAGATCAAAAAGGTCCCTTTCCATGTGATTATCCCAGATTTACTAAAGCCATAATACTTTGCACCATGGCCTGTACCGTTTGACCTCAAACACAACAACATTATTGATCTTTGTTGTTCGGTTTACTATGATTTGAGGACGCCCTCGCTGTATGTTATTGCGGGAGACGGTGACACTGTTAAAAAATGTCGTAATTTACCAGACTTGATCTTTTAAATCGGTATAAAACCCCCAATTATTCAATATCTCGACTGATGGAGTTTTGGCATATTTCGGGCAAATTACCATATTAAAATAGCTAATTAATATGCAAAAAACAGCGTAATCGTATATTTGAATTGGGGCCATCGGATACGCAAAATTCTTCAGTGCATGGAAAGCCTTCAGGGTGCGCATCTCCTAGCCATTTGAAAGTGTGTGATATATGCGGCTCAGGTATGCAACTGAGCTAACTAACTAGGCTCATGCTGATCACTAAACCGTATATTGGATATACCAAATATCCTCGCTATGTGAAAGACCATCTCGAGATCTGCCATACATCTTGTGTGAATCTTTTTAGTAATTGCGTCAAAGTGCTGTGGGTCAATTAAGGGGCATTTCTTGATCTAATAAATAGCATTATGTATATTGCTGAAAACGGATCATGGATTATGCAGGGGCGGGTGGTGGGGTGTCGGGTGGGGAGGGAGGGCGATGGGGAGGGGAGGGAGGAGGGAAAAGGTGGGTGCTTCTTGGGGAGGGGTGGGGAGTCGCAGGGAGGGGTGGGGTGTCAGGGAGGGAGGGACGGCGTGGGTGTCGGCAGGGGACCGGTGGCGGTGTCGGGGGAGGGGGAGGGGTAGGGTTTCATTTGTAGACATTATTACATTGTAGCTTGCATAGATCGAATGTTAGTGATGGAACATTCCGGCGGACATATTTTACGCAGTGCGTAAAATACGAGTTTGCCTTGTTGGGATTATATTTAGTTCCTTTGAAAAAAGTAGTACAACATATACTTATATTATGAATAATAGATATATTAATATATATAATTTAATCGCATCTGCTATCAGTAAAAGTCATGTAGTGTAGGGATAAGGGTTTAGGACTTGCAATCTAGTATAAGTGTATTCATATGATGGATTTAAGTAATGGTGACATTCGAATGTGAAATACAAATAAAACAAGTGTATAAATGGTTTAAATCTTTATTTTTTTCATGTGTCCCTTTTTTATTGCCTTTTTCTCAAAATGTGTTGGCGTGAAATACAATTTTTTACAACCATGTGGACCAGGTGGGTAACGGAATACACTGTTGTATGATGCCATAGCTACAACGTGAAAATTTGGGCAGAGGATGTATAAGTTTCAAACAAGTCAAAAACCAACAATAAAATTGAAGCTAGCTTTATGCCGTTATTTTGCGTTCCCTGCCAATGGTTCTTATTTTACGGTCCAGTTATTTTAGGTTTTGTACGTTGTGAGTCCCAGGTGCCAGTCAAATCCCTGTTTTTTTTACGAGGTTTATTTTTATGATTGAAAAAGTTTCCTCAAATACTTATTTTTCACCTATTTGGTGCGAGTCCCTAACTTATACATTAAAGTAGTATAGTAGTAAAGTACGGGGCAACCGCAGCTGATGAATGGGAGCGGTCACTACAATTCGGTATCGGTCCTCTATAAGTGCAAAACTTCATAGCCCTACAGTATTTTCTTCAGTATCTCTCATTTATTGTATTGCCTTAATATGCCTCAAATGGGTAAGTCAAGCCTTGTCAGATTAGGTCCCTATTTCAACATGAGCTATGAAGCAGGGTGAACATTTACTGCAAAAATTATGTGCAAGCCAAGGAACTCGCATGCACTCCAAAGACCCATCAGGTCGTATCTGGGGTAGGAGGATAAGGGGATACTCAACAGGTGTTCATAGAAAAGGGGAAATCAGGGAAGCTCTTTTGAGAAGAAAGTTGAGGTTCGGTACAATCAGGAAATTTTGATGGGAAAAATTCATGAAAAATCAGTAGGGACGAATTTCCCATGACCGGGCTGATTTCCCCGGCTGAACTACGCTTTTTCTCGAAACCCCCCTGAACCCCTCCCTCAGAACTGCTGCCTACGCCACTGGGCCATCTTAAGGGGCGCCGAGCGGCCAGCACCTATAGATGGGATCTTTGCTACATGCCCAAGGGGTTCACCAGCATTCATTGTAAACCAATGGGCCATGTATTATCATGATTATTGAACAATATACCATCGCCATCCAAGACTCCCATTTTTTTTGACAATTTTGAAATCTTTCAACCAAGACCTCTACTTTTGAGAATGTTGCAAAATTTTACACCCAAAAGGACCCCTCTTTAAAAAAAATTAGCAAATTCACCAAAATTTTCGAAAAAAAAATGGGGGTCTTTGGTTGTGAGATTTTTGAAAAATTTTCTACAAGAAATGAAGGTTTTTGGGTGAAAATTTTCAAATTTTCTCACAAAATAGGGCCTTTGGGTGACAGTGGTAAAATTTTCACAAAATATGGGGTCTTTGGGTGCATTTATTTTTAAAATGGGTCTTTGGTTGGACAACAGCTGAAAAGGGGTCTTAACAGCCTACATACGAGTGGATTCCAAGATGGGATGCACCCCCCCCCGGGATATGTTGCCCGAAGAGCAAGAATTTGCACCTAGCTAGTGAGATGGTGGCATTCTGTAGGCCTACCATTGCTCCTGGTGCCATTCGGCATGTTCTGTTCCTCTGGCATGCGACACCGGCACCAGACTTCTTGGTCGGATGGGGGGGGGTTGCTTGCCATTTGCTGGTACAAATTGCACGTTTCACAATGCCTCCAAGCTTGCTCAAAATGTGTTAAGTCAAGAGCTATTAAGATTTTCCCAATGATAGCTATAAGGAGCCAGGAGAAAATTTACTGCCAATGGGCCAAACAAAGAACTCCCACTCCAAAGGCCCCTCAGTTACGGAGCTGGGGGTCGGAGGAAAGGGTCCACGAAGTGATTTAGTCCATTGTGGGGGGGAAATACGGGGGGGGGGGGGAGCAGAGTAGCAGAGGTAGGCCACCCCCTTGCGAAGAAATTGCGCAAAATCGGGAAATTTTGAGGCAAAAATAGCAGTTTTGTACCTACCTCCCAAACGGGACAAATTTTTCCTTGACCGAGCTGACTTCCCCAGGGACCGCGCTTTTGCGAACACAACCATGCTCCTTATAGTAGAAGATTGTGTGTAACTGGGCTACGTGCCCTGGCGCGGCAGTTAAGGGGGTGAAAGCGGCCAAGATTTATGGGCAAATAGGTTGCAATGATTCAAACAACAAACTGTAATGAGAATAATCAGGATAGGTCTATCTGAATGTAATATCGGCCTATCTTTTGTTCGAGCGGGGTACGCAGGATTGTGTTTTTTTGGGGGGGTGGGACCTCAAAAAGTGGCTTTTTTGGTAAAAATGGATCAACCCCCCCATTGGTCCTTTTTGAACATCTCATTCACCAAAAAAATTGGCTTCTTGTCAAAATTTATCTAAATTTGGACCTTTTCATCGACAAATTAAGCAAAAAGTGGACTGGACCTTTTTGGGCCCTTTGGGGAATTTGAGGGGTGCGACCACACCCTCGCACACCCCCTGCGTACGGGAATGACTCGAGGAAAGCATGTTCACTTTTTAATTCCTCTCCCATGTGTAGTGCAATAATATTGTGGGCTAGGTTAGGCTGGAGATCCAAGCCGCAATTGACTTCTAAGCCAATTTTTAGATTTAAGGGAAATAACAAATCGTATCTAAGCTCTATGTGCGACAGTATCAGCCACATATGGGGGGAGAGAGAGTGAAAAATGGACATACTTTTCTTGAGCAAAGAATATATTTACATTAGACATATCATGATTTAATCTCATAACAGCGTTAACTCTTTCGTGCGCCAGGTGCCGCAAATATTGGTCTAATATATTTTTAGTTTCTGGTATGACCCCTTTACATTACATGAGGTGGAATTTTGCAGATGATAGGCTATACCGATTACGTCATGTTTAGATTGTTCAGCCCCATCCGGATTTTCGAGTCGCTGATGGGCAATTTTCTAATCATTTTACAGTAGTTTGCTGTAAAATTCACTGTAATATTTACAAGGTGTGAGATAGTAACCACATTATGACTAATTGCGCAATTTTATACACCACATTTCACGTGCATGTCACCTTTGTAAAAACAATAGAGTAAAAAATCAGTTTTGCCAATCATGTTGCAAAACTGAAATAAAATGCATAACAACACAACCTAAGATGTGGCTCAGCGATGTTTTGTATTTTATCAAGGACTTTATGTCACATATTGAACAATGAAATTGAATTTGCGTTAACACAGTTAATCATGAAGTGCTTGCCGCCAATATTGCCTTGTAGTAATTAGTGTTTATACCAGTCCCACCATGTCGGGCCTTAGACTGGTACCATCCCGATCATAGCGCTTTGCAGATAGTTAGAACTCAATGGTTTATATTATAAAGATAATAGGGCACCATCTAATCTCATCGAGGTCAAACTTACCAGAACTCGAATAAACTGTCTACAACAGGTTCACCGATCTATTTGCAATCAAAATAATAGTTAATGATCATTATGAACTTTAAAGATGAATTAAATACATAGTAAAACTCAATCTTGAATATTTTGTATAGGTTTCTCCAGTTCTCTTTTTTTATTACCAAGAAATAAATTTATTTTACATAGAATTATCAAAGAGGTCAAAAACTAGGCACATGTGGTGCAGTGGATCAGCGCTCGCCCATAAACATAAGTTTGTGGGTTCGAGCCCGCTGTTGCCAATGTGTTGTGCACTTGGGCAAGCACTTTACCTCGCTTTGCCTCTCTCCACCCAGGATTATAAATGGGAACCAGCATATGCTGAGAATGCAAAACCGACATCGCTGTGTGGGAGGACTGGCGAACCCCCATAGCAACATTATATGAGGGGCTTGCCAAACGCCTAAGACAGAGAGATGGGCCACTCCGCCAACCCCCTCCGGGCGCACCATTTGCATTTTTTTTTTTACAAACTAAAACATTCACATGGCAACCTCCACGGGTAAAATGTTCAACGAAAGGTCCCCAATTGTTTTCTCCAAATATTACGTTGATGCGCATTATGAAAAAATTTAATGAATTAAATACATGTATAATCAAGTCTAGAATGTTGCAGTAGGTCTCCTCCTTGTTTTGTCCTCCCCTTTAGCACCAAGAATAATAATTTTCATAGAAATATCAAGCTGGCAGCCTCTCCACAAAACCGGAAGGTCAAATTTACATCTTTAATAGTATAGAAGCTAAAAAAAAAATGTCATTTCTTCTGTTTTTTTATTCTCTTGCCTTATCGCTGCTTAGCCATTTTAGTGTAATCATTGTAAAAAGGGTCCGAAGTTAACAACTTTAAATCGGAAAAGTTCTTAGAATCGTGTTGTTTTTTTGGTTTAGGGGAAAATCTAACTTTCTCCAAAACAAAAAGTGAAACAATAACCGTTTCATCGCCAAAAACATGGAATTTCGAATCTTAACATTTTCCTCGTTTTTACTAACGTAAATATGGTCCTTCATTTAGTGTTATTATGTTTATTGTAAATCTATGATGAGCTCTGCATGCATCCCAGGTAAGATTTCAAACCTAGAACGTTTCTTGTCACTCTACACTGTAACCTGATTCGATGTCTTGCTAAATACCCTCTTCACAATTAGCATTCAAATAAAGAAATAAAAAAAACACCAATCACAAAGGTGTCTTTCATCAGTCTATACCGAGTGAAAAATTTGGCCTTCAAATCCCGCGTCAATTTCAAATACACGTAGCGGTGGAAATTTGAGGATTCCAACTTTTATGGGGGAACAATACGCTTTCTCCTGTATCTTCCGTCACAAAATTCTCCATCCCCTGACTTCCCTCCCTGAATGTTATTAATGATCCATTTAAAAGTTCATGTTCCCCCTCTTTCCTTTAAACTTTCATTATACCCCTCTCGCTTACCATTTTTCTTTTCGTATGCCCCATAAGGCCTCACCCCTCTATCCCCCTGCGGTAAATAACGAACCTCCCTTACCAAAAGAAAGAGCTTGCTGCGATTTTGCGTGACTTGAATATGAGCATCTTCTGGTAACAGCCACTGTCATGGTCTCAAAACATTGTCATGTCTCAAAAAACAATTGTCCATGTCTCAAAACGGTTTCCAAGCGTGTCTATTGTGTTATGCAAGTTTCTTTTTTTTTTTCTTCCCCTTAGCTCCCCTTCTTTTTAACCCAGTTTCATTTTCTTTTCCAATTAATCTTCTTGTCTCGCTTTTGTTTTTATTTCCTTAGCTCTTATCATCTTCAGGGATAGGTGGTAGCTCTTTATCATCTTCAGAGATAGGTGTGCGTTCACCGCTCACATTCCATCTCGCGTACAACCCTTGAATCGCGCATGATGAATTTAGCGATGTGCGCTGTCTTAAGCGCCCTGCGTGGCGCTCTGTAAACGGTTCGAAAATAAAAGCCAGATTCTCATGCCTCACTGCGTGCCCAAAACGCACAGGCACGGGCCCTTCTAGCGCCTTCGCGCTTATACAAGCTCGTGGGGGGATATGAGAATGCCTGCCCTCTATTTTCTAACAAATTATATTTTGCATATACATTATGCTTGTCCACATAATCACACTGTGAAAAATAGCTAAAGCTCAAACTGATGTTCTTCATGTAGAAAATTAACACACACACACACACACACACACACACACACACACACACACACACCAAAGGGAACAAAAAAAGGTAAGAAAAGAAAAAATTACAAGGTGCAGCAAAATATTCAATTGCACTGTAGATGTATAATAATGCCAGTATTAACATATGGAAACCTTTAGACATAAAATATTATGTAGTCTAGGCCATATATCAATGATTGATAACAATTTCTCCAGCTAGCACCCATATTTTTGTTTCCATCAGTTCAAAATTTTAAGGTGAGGGTGGGGGTTAGGGCCGGGCCTGCCGGGCCACCTTCTTCACCTTCCTTTCTCCTTCTTCCCTCTTTCTTTCCTCCTCTTCCCTCTTTCCCTCTTCTTTCACCTTTCTTCTCATTCCCTCTTTTACTTTCTCTTTTCCCCCTTTCTTTTTCTCTTTCCCTCTTTTTCTTTCTCCTTCTCTTTCCTTCTTTTTTCTTTCTCCTTTTCCCATGTTTGTGTGTCCGCGGGGCAGCTTTCCCCCAGCCCCCCACTGGTTACGCCACTGTCTAGAAGTCAAATCTCAATTTTTTAAAGTGGGCAGAAAGTGTACCCCTTTTTTCTCAGTTATAAAGTACATATATTCAGTTTATCTTAACAAATACTTTTAAAAAAAAAAAAAAAAAAAAAAAATTCTTTTGTAATTTACAAAGAAAAATAAAATAATTTAAACACAAAAATAAGTAAGAAACTTTGTCATAAAAATATCAAAAATCTTATCAAAATTGGAGATAGGAAAATCATGTTTATCCCCACCCTTACTAACAGAGGTATACTTGCTTGCTTGTGTGTCTCCCAACATTACTTGTGTGTCTTTTTATATGGCTCTTGTGTGTCTTTTTGTGCGTCTTGTGTGACTTTTATTACTTTGTACATTTTTGGTGTCTGTTGACATGTTGGACCTACCTGGACATGTATGACTTGTGTGGGTGTAATTAGGGGCCTGTGACTTTTTGCCATATTTCATCATAGGGGGGTAACACATTTTTAATGCTGAAATAAATGCTATTTCTTATGTGGCTAGTCACATAAGGGAAAAAAAGCCACACGAAGGGAAAAAAGGGCCTTTTGTACAGAAAAAAAGACACAAGTATATCTCTGTAAGTAACACCCCAGTGAACAAAATCTGTTTTCACACCACTGGGGCACAAATTCCATGAACTTAAGCCAACGACAATGGCTACTGTGAGCAAAGTACTTCGGGAATTCGGCTCCCGCTTCATTGCTACTACAGACAAAAACACCCTCTCTTCTGACCCAATTTACATAAAAACTCACCATATTCCTTAAAAGTGCATAAATCAAATAATAAGATTTCAAACTTACGATTTATGTCAAAAGTAGGAGTGGGGTTAAGGCTAGATTCTCACAAAACAGGGCGAGGCTTTAGTTTGCAAAACTCGCATATCACCATGCCTTAGATGAGTATTTTCTTCTGGGTTTTCTCTGCAAAGGAGGCATGGCTTATCATAGTTATTATATGGGGAAATATAGAATCCTTGACGCAAAAACACAGAATGCTTGTTTGCTTGTGGTGTGGTTAAGAAGGGGTCTTGTAACCAAAATCCGGAGCGTTCAACATGTGTATGTACGTGTGTGTCTGGATACAAAAAAGGTCAACATTTTGCCATAACTTTTTTCCAGATGAGCTAGAGTATAACTTAGGTATATTGTAGGAGGGGACAAGCCCCTAATAACAATGTAATCCATTCACCCATGGTCCTCCCCTGGGGTTGACAGGGGTTGAGGAAGTGTTAAATAAGGACAACATTTTGCCATCTCTTTTTCTAGATGAGCTAGAGTAGCCATACTTAGGTATATTGTAGGATGGCACAAGCCCCTACTAACCATGTAATTAATTCCCCCCGGTCCTGGGTCTGACAGGGGGTGGGGAAATGTCAAAAAAAGTCAACATTTCACAAAAAAGTCAACATTTCACAAAAAAGGTCAACATTTGGCCTTATCTTTTTTTTTTATAGATGAGCTAGTTATTCCCATACACTACTGTGTATTGAGTATAGTTCCATATGGCCTGTGTGTGTAGGTCCCATAAAATATAATGGTAGGTGCATAGTAATATGCTATGAGGATCAGGTTCATTGTGTAACAGTCCAAATTAGTCTGTTATTGGAGGTACTTGAAGCTCACTTATGAACTATACATATACAATGTACACCCATATTATTCAACACCCCAGAACTGCACATACCCTTGGGAAAAAAAGCAATCCGTCCATACCGCCATTGGCAGTTTAGATTTTTTACCTTCAAGATGGCAAAAAAAACACAGGGCTTCGCCCCTGGACCCACCGGGGGCCCTAAGGCGGGCCCTATAGGTCCGATCAATGCAGTGCAGTGTTGCTGCATTGCTGATATATCAATTACTTTCTACTGCAACTTGATGCAACCCACTGCAATGCAAGTTAAAACGAATTTAACTTTGTTGCAGTGCTGCATTGCAGCATCTTGGACAGAGACTGCTATTCGGGCAATGCTACGCACTGCAGTGCATTGGGCAGTTCTTGAACGGACTTTAAGGCAAGCCCCTGGACCCCACCCTTCCGCATGATGCTTTGCAAACGTTAAGCAATCCCAGCACATTTTTTGAAGAGCGCCCCAATTTTCAAAATTTGAATTTTTACCACAGTTGTGTGGTGGTAATGTTAGTGTAACACTATACCTGCGGTTTTAATGCTCAAAAATGCATAGTTGTTATAAAAGAGGCGATTTGTAATTAGAATCGGAATCCATGATTGTAATTAGTGGTGGAGCTGGAAACGCCAAATTTATGTCCGTCCATGGTGAAATAGTCCCGAAAATAATGCCACCTCACGAAAAGATCTCCAACTTGACTCCTGAAAAAACCGACGGAACAACTAATTGATGAGCGTAGACACGTACATGGCGCAAATTCCCAGCTATTTCATATTGAAGGACGTTTCTAGCAGCCGTTGAATTATTATCGGAGATCTCGATATTAATTATTGCTAATTACAATTCTCCTTATTTACGACACATAGAGACTGTTTGAAGCTTTAGCATTCACAGTATTGTTTGTTACTAGCAACTACCATGTAACCTGTGCAAATATCTCAAAATATCTTGATAATTGGGGGCGCTTCTTCATACAAACATGTGACGGTATTGCTAATCAGCCATCCGAAAAGCTTGTACAGGAATCGGGGAACTCTTAAATCAACTTATGAGGCATTCCAATATAATGGAAAGACTTATGGTGCAAGCGTGCAGTCTCTCTGTCTGTCTTTGCTGAGGTATAACTTGTGTGACTCCATGTCTTATGATGCTTTAGTCTGTCATGACTTGTCTAATTTTCTACTTGTGTGTCTAATTTTACAAAAGAAAAGTCATTTCTATAATATTTAACAGAGTGTAAACAATTGCGTGTTTCTACTGGCATAAGACATCAAATCCGGTATTTATAGCCCGCTATTTCGAATTTTAACGTCACTGGCATTGTTCTTACTGAGGGTAAAAAGCAGTATATGCGGTATTTTTCGTCTGTGAGCAGCATTTTATTAAGTGACTTCGGGATGCTTCATGTCACATGCAATGAACTGTGGGTTGATCGGCCGTGTGTAAACAAACCAAGATTGACACCCAAATACAGAACGAAGAACAATCGCTGTATATACTTTACTTTTCCCCTTTTTCTGTCCTCCAGGTTCTGTTCATTATCTTCTTTTTAAGTTTCTTTCCACTGCCTAGAGTAAATTCATATCACCTAACTCACATGGATTTTTTGGTATAAATTTCTGGCTGAGCATCTTTTGGGATTCACACCAGTAAATAATGAGAAACAGGTAAGTCCAGGCCCCCACTGCAAATGATAGGCGGTTTTTTTGGGGACCATCGCCTAAGTATTACCCTAAAAACTGGAGAAATTGCGAGACCTGGGTTGCAAATCATGGTTGCTATCAATAGTAAGTATAAAATCTGTAGGAAAATCAAAAAGTTTGTCATTGATAAGTTATGTTTTGATCCCCACACACCAATTTTTTTAAACCATATTCTTACAGGGAACCCTGACTGAAAAAGTGCTCTGACCTCCCGGGTCACTGTGCAATGCTAGTCTTCAACGGTCCCAGTCCGTCGAAATTTTGGGGATACTACCCTAATTTTCATGTTGATTGGGTAGGAGATAATGATGACCTTCAGCAGAATGTAGCTTTTAAGTCCGAGATTGTTCCATTGAGAAAAATGACGTTTTCATTCGGTCCATTTTTGTACAGGACGAATGGGACCAGGATTTGGTGGTGTGAAACTTGGGGCCTATTCTGACCACTAGAACATGTTTGAATCTGCTATTTTTCGGGTCCAAAGTTTGATATCTGTAAAATTTATCGTGATCAAAAGTACACAAAAACCTTACATTTAATATAAGTTGTATGGCCACATAAAAAGTGTGTTTTTAGAGTTCCATATTTGGACCCCCGTAAATGAGAACCCTTTATGTGTGGGGTTCTCCTTTTTGTTTGATTCTGATAGACACAAAATTTGTCGATAAACTAAGTTTAAGCATGGAGGAAGGGTGTAATTCAAACCGAAATGAAAAGATATGAGTGTTTTAATTCAGGGGGGGCGGCGCCAGGGGGTGGCCGCCCCCCTGAGATTTTCAAATTTAGGAAAACAGGGTTTTTTGCGCAAAAATTAGGGTTTTTTACCAAAATGAGTTCAGTTTGCACCAGGGGGGCGGGGACGTTCCCTTCTCCCCTCCCCCCCCCCCATGATGTTTTCGGGCTCGCCCCTCCATGATTTTACCCTGGAGCCGCCCCTGGGTTTTCATCACCTTTTAAAACTAGTTTGACCAAAAAATGACCACTTTTTTTGTTCTGACATGCCGACTTTGACGCGTCACCTGTACTCCCCACGCAAAGGAATCTCACTTTTGTGCCGCCTGCCTTAAAGGCACTATCAGTGATTTGCTAAATCAGAAACTCGAAAAAATCATAAAAACGCAGATTTTGCATTTTGGAACAGTATAGGTATCCTATCATGCCCTGCAAATGTTACGACCTAAAGCAACCTAATAAGGACAAATCGAATATTGTAGTCAATTACTGCCCGTACGGACAATTACTACGTGTATTTGAATGGGGATTCAAGATCTCTGAACATTGCCAGTTTCGTCCTTTCGTCATTTTTTTTTCAGTTAGAAATACAACAAAAAAAAAAAACTCATAGAGTGCCTACAGACTTATCATTTAAGCTATTCCACAAATTTCAAATTTTTTTTTATCTTTCGGGTGAATTCACTGATAGTGTCTTTAAGGCAGAACGACCATAGGGAACATAGGGATCATAGGGATGTAAATTAACCTCATTTGAAAAAGGTGCAGAGTCAATTGAACCAAACTTGAGTCAAAGGTGTCAGCACACAATCCCTTATTGTTGATGAGGTCAAAGGTCACATACTAAGGTCAAGGTCAATGTGAGGTCAAGGTTTGTAAAAATAGGCTAAAAAGTTAAAATCCCATTTTGTTAAGTTGAAGTTCAATTGGAACAAAACTGAGTCATAGGTGCAACATGGGATACCCTCATTTTTGTTGAGGTCACGGTCACATACCAATCAAAGGTCACATACCAAGGTCAAAGGCACATACCAAGGTCAAAGGTCACATTACCAAGGTCAAAGGTCACATACCAAGGTCAAAGGTTCAAGCGAGGTCACGTTGTAAGATAAGCTGAAATAAATACCTCATTTGAAAAGTTGAAGGTCAATTGCGAGGTCAAGTTGTAAGATAGCTGAATGTAAATTGGACCCATTTGAAAAGTTGAAGTTCCATTGGAACCAACTTTAGTTTATGGAGTTTACATGCAATCCATCATTTGTTTATATGAGGCAGAGGTCAAGCATATCATGTCAAGGTTAAATGTGAGGCCATCATTCACAACCGCGATGCAGGCGACACAAGCGGTCCGAGGACCGATGTTTTTTTTTTAAATGCGTTTTTTTTATTGTTTATGTTTTTGTGATGTTTTAAAACAAAATCCCCCCGGGGGGGGGTACTCAGTGGAAAAGGTAGGTACATAATGTGCCACCGATATGGGTCACATCTTCACGCCTTACTATAAACAAGGGGTCTTTTTTCCCACCATGCTACAATAAAGATGGGTCCACTTTTTGAGGTCATTACTACTACATAAATGGGTCCATTTGTCAATTTGGTCGCATTTTACTATGAAAAGGGTTGATTTTCTGATTTTGGACAAAGTTACTATGAAAATGGGCAGATTTTGCTAAAGATTACTATGAAAAATGGTGCGAAATTTCAAAGCCAACTATATTAAGGGGCGGAACATTTCGGAACAACTAAATAAATGAGTATATTTTGTACAATTGGGTCACTATAAACATGGGTCGATGTTTTTACCGGGTGGACGCACACCCGTACCCCAATTTTAGGGTCGAGTACCCCCCCTTGGAGCGGGCAAAATCCTGAGAGGCCATGGGTACACACCCCTTGTTGAAAGGCAGGAATAATGACCCACAAATACCGACTGACTGTATTGTCTTGTCTGTCTGTCGTCTGTCTGTCTGTTGTCCGTCTGTCGGTCTGTCGTCGGTTGTCTGTCTGTTCTGTCTGTTTTCTGTCTTTCTGTCTGTCTGCTGTCTGTGTCAAATTTGGTATACACTTTTGTATCTAGCTTTTTAGTGCCAGTGATGGATTAAGTTCATTACTGGTATAGTGGAGGGGCCTATGTTCTCCAGAGAGTGATTTTATGAAGTTCATGTAATTGTTGGCAACCATTATAAGTGTATTCTACTGGGTCTGACTATTCAGAAATTCGATGTTGCCATTTTTCCGCTGACCTTTAGGTGACCCTAACACGAGGTCAAAAGGTCCACAATGGTCATACACGTTCAAAGTATATCGAACTTGGTATCAAAATGTGGCAAATTTCACAAGTAATATGGTATATGATATTTATTTTGATACTTGAGCTTTTGTTTTTTCTTGTTATATGCAAATACGCTAATTAGAACATAATATGCATGAATTTGGCCTTATTCAGCCCCAGTCGGTTGATTCCCTGTCCAAAGCAAGAGTTAGGCCGCATGTTTTTGCACAATGATAGTGAACCCAAAACAACCCCCATTATACCCACTTGCTATTTAAGCCCATCGGCTAAGGAAACCACGTTGTTTTCATGAAAATGTAACAATATACAATGGTTTTATGTATGTCTATATCCCTCAGCTTTAGCAAGCCTTTTTTGTAACACGGTTTTAACCAAGGGGGGGGGGGTGGTTACACTCCCATCTAGATTGTTATAAAGCACTCGATGCTTATGATTTTGATACCAGTGGATAGCTATGTCCTCCTCTTTCGATTGATACCAAAATCATTACCAACTACCTAGTAGGGCGTCCATCCATAAGTCATTGTGCGACAAATTGGCCATTTCTCCATTTCCCATAGAACATAGCGAAAATCCAATTTTGCGCTAAAATCGTAGGAATAACGGATTTTCTTGCGGTTTTCAGTCTCTAAATGATGGCAATTGACTATTTTATACAGAAAACAGAGTTTAGAGCCATGCTGTGCCATATTTTCAAACATGTATCTACCATAAATATCTGTAGGTGGCAACCTCCCCTACCCTCGACTTTGAAGGCATACCACCCTAACCCCGGTGAAGGTGCTATTTTCACATTTTTTCGCTAAAATGACCAAAAGATGAGAGAAGCGATTACCCATAAGCGTTTTATGAGCTTTTGGCATTTTAAGCGCACCGGAGCAAGGTCACTGGGGTGGGTGGTTACCCTTGGTAAGACAAGGGTTAAACCAAATGTATGGAATGAATTGCTGTTATAACCGTGAAATAACCACGATTCGCACTACAGAGACAAAAGTTAGTGTTACTAGTTATCTTTTCAGTCTCAGCCACATTATTCTTTCCATCCAGGCCCCGGGGGTGGTCACTGTTCATTGATAAGGGGATATCATGTGCGACCAAAGAAACACATAAAAAGGGTTTTTCAAGATTGTGCACGATACATACGTAAAAAAGGTAGTAAAACCACTGAAATCTTGAAAAAAGGGTGTACTTTTCACACTTAAACCGGACTTACAAAGGAAAATAGTGTACGATTTGGAGATTTCGAGTTTGTATCGTATTCGGCTCATTTTGTGTAAATGAGCTATTCAGTATAGCCTACAAAGACACAAATTTCTACTTGCTTAGGGGATAAATATTGCCAATATTTATTAATTAAGGGTAGGATATTACACTTACCATACTTGTTGGTAAGTGCCTTTTAGACCAATCAAATTACTTGTACTTGTTTACGGTACTTTTTTAAACTTCTTGTTTAGGGGGTGCGGGACTTTGAAAATGTGGACTTTTTTGAAAATCTCATCACTAAAAAGTGGACTTTCTTGTCAAACTTCTCTACACTTTGGATCATTTTATAGACAAAATCAACAAATAGGTGGACCTTTTGCCCCTTTTGTGGGATTTGTGTGTGTGTCTGTGGGGGGGGGGGCAACGGTGACCTGCTGCTGATCGCGGGATATTTCCCATCTCCATACTGCCAGTGCCCACGTTCATGAACAAAACTCATAAGCTTAGGTATGATTTTTAATTAGGTCCTGTAACAATTAGATCATTACTTAGGGGCTATTGGCCCTGATTAATTGCACACACTCTATAACCTAAGACCAGGGAAATAATGATCAATGTTCAATGAAAACAAGTTCATCAAAGAAAGAAGCTAAATTGAGATAACACACTTAAAGATTTGTGAACATATTGGTTGAACACAAATATAACATCTATGGACTAAGTGACAGCAGCCCGGAGACAGCAGTAACAATGTTTCCATGTTCTGGCACATTTTTTATGGGAAACATCACAATTTTCTGTGGAACATTTTTACTGTGTAACACAATTCAGTCTATGGTTGAAGAGGATACAGCATCATACAAATGAAGAGAATCACAATTTTGTCTCGCACTTTTTTACAAACTGTGTACCATAATTTGGTTTACCAACAAATTGGCATTATTAGCAGCTGTGATGCATGGGGTTGGGTATATGTAGGGGGGATTCTCAACACAAATGACCATACGGGGACTTGCCACAGACATCAGTCTCATTTTTAGCCTTCTGGTATATCAATGACCCCTTTTTTCATGCCAATTTTGGTATATGACAAGGGGTCGTTTTTCAATATTTCCTCATTCGGAAACCCAATTTTTCTAAAAATTGTTGGGAAAATTAGTCAAATTTTCTCAATCGAAGTAAAAATGGTCCACATTTGAGGGAAAAAGGGCAAATAATTTGCATTTAAATTTGGCCCAACATTTGCATCTCTGGTAAGCTATGGTCCCATTTTTTGGCAAAAAATGGTTAGCTATGGGTTACTACTTCCGGGGGGCACGTTCCTACCCAAACCAACCCTGAAGAACCCGGGGTATAGGGCAAGAACTAACTTGATCATGCTTTAGACGAGACTATCAAGGTTCTCGTATGGGATCGAATAATTGAAAACATCATACATGTGACTGATACTAAGATAAGAGTATACATACTTTTTGTCTCTTGAAGTGCGAATCGTGGTTATTTCATCAACGGTAATAACGCGCGATTCGTTCCATGGATTTGGTATGATTAGACTACAATCGATCATTTCTCTTGCACTGTTTGTACAAAACAATTTGCTTACTTTACGTCCCATGGGTATTAGGCTAATAGCAGAAGAAATAATGGGGTTTTTGTTCGGGTTCTTTTCTACATTTAAGCATAGTAGAGTGTGTACAAATACATATGAGTTACATGTCTGCGAGAACTTGAGGCCTAACTTTTGCTTTTGGCCTACTGGGCCCGCATAAAGGCAATTTTATGCATATTATTGACTCTAATTAGGTTATTTGCATATTTACAGAAACTGAACGAAAAAGAAATATCATATACGATATGACTTGTGAAATTTGCAACATTTTGGTACCAAGGTCGATGACTTTGGACGAGTATGACCTTTGACCTGTGACCTTGTGTCAAGGTCAACATAAAAGGTCAAACAGAAAACAATGGCTAACATCGATTTCTGAATAGTCAGAACCAGTAGAATACATTAATAGTGGTCTGCAACATTAACCTGAACGCACCAAATTTTAAATAGGCCCCTCCACTAGTTGTTATACATTGAAAAAGAAAGGGGTCTTACTGTGGTGGTAGTAAAGGGAGAAGGTCAAAGGTATTTAGGACACTTATGGTCTATCTTGGGATGGGGTATACACTTTTGGTTTGGTTACCCACATATCGGACAATCTATTTTTTATTAATGTATTTTTCAACAGTTTCTAGACCAGTTTTCATACGAGTTGAATCCGATGAGTGCCAGATAAACCTTGCGCATTTTTGTAGAAACACAAAAAATAACTAGAATCTGCACTCTTGCAGAGCATGAGCCAAGTTATGCGGATGTGTAGAGTGCTATTTTGGCCTTTGACATTTTTGTGTCATCTGCCAAGAATTGCAGAAGGAACATAGGGAGTTACTCGGTATATGTCTGTGTTGTGGTGTATCTGTGTGGTGTCGTGGTCAAATGTTAACCCTTAATATATGCATGCCATATGAGTTCCGTAAGGGCTACGATGATGTAACTTGGGAGAAAAGGGACAGGGGGCGGGGTGGAGTGACATGTTGGTGACCTCATGGACCTTCATGTGACATTTGGCCAGTCAAAAGTTAAACCTTCCCACCAAGGCTTGTGTGCAAGTTATATGGAGTTCTGTAAGGCCGTATAAGGTGTAACTTGGAAGTGGGTTGAAGAGTCTCGACTTGATTAGATGTGGGGCATACATGGTGAAGTCAGAAAAGGTGACAAACCCAATTAGGGATTTTTATGAAGAAAATTAACGGAATTACCAAATTAGTTCATGTGTTAGATAGTCTGTTTAATCAGGGCTTTTCACAATATTTTAAAATCGAGCAAGCCATTCAAAGGCTACCAGTTAATTTGTGAAGGTATCCATTTCCTGACCCGAAAAATGCACACTGAACGGTACACAGAGACTCATTACTCATACTACGCAGCGTGAGGGCTTTCAAAAATAAATTAACTGGTTGATTCTTTGGACGCCGTATTCGGGAAATGTGTTGAATGATAATGTAAGATATTAGATTTAATTAATTAACAGGATATATTTAAAAGGGGAAAATTCTAATGCTTTATCTGTTATCAAGCCCTATATTTTGAAAATTTTAATACGTGGAATCAAGCAAGTTGAAAAAAATATTATTTTGGATATCTGGTTTAATTTTACCGTCTTACCCAATGATTGTAACCAAACATAACCATTTTTGGGGGGGGGGAGACCAGGCGATGGGAACCATTTACTTTGGGGATCACAAAAAACAAACATTTTGCAAGGTGAACACGGTATCTGTCAATACTATAATTTATTACTTTGTCTGCTGATCTCTATTTGGGGCCAGGAAGGGAGGAAAAGATTTTGAGTGCGGATTCCGCCCGTACCCCCCCCCCCCCAAGCCCTTCACCCACAGACTGGTTATGTCACTGTGTTCCCTGACATTTGATTCCAAATGTGTATTAATTAATGGAGGATATGCTGGCAAATACCAAAGCTGCGACGTAAATCCAAGAGTACTCTTTGGGTTACTTAGCCTGTTACTTGTTTCGGTCTTTCACATTGGGTCTTTCACTTCTGCCGCCTTAACTTGTGAACGCGTTATCAAATTTCAATGCCGTATTTTATATGTGCGCTAAAACCAAAAACAGGAAATGTACTACAAAAAGAAAATATATGAATCGCACAGCAGGGTTTCTATGAAAAATCGCTCAATTGGT
>JAMKCH010031891.1:0-40334 GCA_023653785.1 Ophioderma brevispina | reverse complement strand
TTAAACCCAGACAACCCCCCTTAACCCGGACAACCCACCTTAAACCTAATCAGCGCGAGAGTACATGATTCCCCACCCCTCCATCAAGTTTCATCAAAATCAGACTTATGGATCTTCAGATAGTTTATTCACAATTTTTTTGGGTGAAAATACCCCAAATTTAGCCCATAAATATGCAAATTAGCTATTTAATTAGCATATCATGCGCCACAAACCTAATCAACGCGAGAGTACATGATTCCCCACCCCTCAACCAAGTTTCATCAAAATCGGACTTATTTATCTTCAGATAGTTTGTTCACAAGCTTTTTGGGTAAAAATACCCCAAATTAACTCATTACTTATGCAAATTAGGTACCTAATTAGCATATGCCACGCCCATAATCTAATCAGATGAAGGGCATGGCAGTCCGATCCCACCCACCAAGTTACATCACCATAACCCTTATGGGTCTCATGTTATCGCGTTCACAAGATTGTGTTGGACGCCGACGCCGCCGCAGACGCCTTGACTGATAGCATAATCCCCCTTCTGCTTTTCAAGCCAGGGGGATAAAAAGCCAAGATCTTCTGGAGTTTGTACCTGAGCCCCAAAATTTCTTGAAAAAAAGATACATTGCAAGCAAATGAGTATCTTTTTTACCAAAATGACCCTGATAAATGGTTAAGGGTTTCAAGTCCTCAGCTGCACACTCTCAACCAAACCAAATCTGAGTAGACCCCTTCCATGTAGAACAGTCAAATTTGCTTCATTTGTTGTTGTGTAGTCCATGTTTACCCACTCTGACTACTGTATTGAATATTAAAGACACTATCAGTGATTTGAAAAACATTTGAAATTTGCAGGAATAGCTTCAAAGTGAAGGATAAGTCTGTAGAATTCTCATAAGTTACCTTCTCCAGCTGTAGAATTGAAAGAAAAAGAAGAAAACGGCAGTGTTCCAAGATACGATTCTCCATTCAATTATGTGTTGTAGTAAGTGTCCGTTCGGACAGTAATGACTAAAATCTCCGATTCTGTCCTTATTAGGTTGCTTCTGGTCTTATCATTTGCAGGGTATGTTAGGATACCTGTACTTGTTACGTACATGCTAAAATCTGATTTTGATGATTTTTTCGATTTGCTGATTTAGCAAATCACTGATAGTGTCTTTAAAGCAGGTCTATGATTGCTGATAAAAGAAATTTTCTAATTTTACTCTAAAACTAAGTCATCGAAATCTGGAAAAGTCCTAAAATTGACAAAGGGCTTGATGAAAGTTGATGATACCAAATTTTGTAGTGCTTGTTTTAAAAGCACCTTGTAATGAACCTTTGGACTCTGAAAGGTAATAGTTTGATCAAATCTGTGAAGAACCAGTCAAAACAGCAATCTTTATTTTCTGGGAGAAAAAAAATATAAGGAAATATAGGGATTTTGGAACTTTATAGGGATTTATAGGGAGTGGGTTAAAAAATATAGGAAATTTAGGAATTATAGGGCCGCTTGTAGCCCTGAAAGCATAAAAAAGCTGAAATCAGCTGAAAAGCTGAACCCTCACAGGCCTGGTCAAAGTAACACCACCATCACAGTATTGCCATCTTATTCACTTACGGATCAAATGTTTCCCAGTCGTCTTCTAATCCATAGTCGGGGTCCATGGATTCATCTTCTACATATGAGTTACACGCTGACATTGCACATGGGACGAGCTCATTGTGATTAGGATCTGTTTGCACGCAGTCTACATGAGAGAAACAAAGGAAAAAGAAGCGATGTTAAGGACCTCCAAGAAGATTCAAAATTACGTTACATTTCAAATGCATCCTTGTTTGTTTCCCTAAATTTAGTTCTAAAATCCAGGAAAGTGCATTGGGAAAATGTGTTAACAAGCAGAACTCTGAATTCCGTGGAATGTAATTATGTCTCCGCCAACCCCACTTGAGCGCTAGATGACCTTCGACTAAGCTAGTATTCTGAAAGGGAGTCTAGACCCAGGTTTAAACCAGGGTTAGTCCTACATGACTGGACATTTTTTTCCTTCCAACATACTCTCAAAATGTGCTATAACAGTAGAGAAAATTCCTCATGGATGGCTTCTTCTTAGTGTATCCACAAGTCATTGGTAATGGCTTGTGGTGGTGTCAGGATTTATTCAACTTAGTTAGTTGATCCGGGGCCGCGTGTATCCATGATACGGATGCTCCAACATGGATGGGCTGAAATGGAGGAGTTTTCTCACCTTTTACATTTAACTTTCATAATATTTTGAAAGGAAAAAAAGTCCACTCATGTAGGACTAACCATGGTTTAAACCCCCGAGACTCCTTTTCAGAATACCAGCTAAGGACTTAGGAAGCAGCAACAATTGCTTATACAGTGTCCACTCTCCACACATAAACAGGGCATAATTACATGAAATCTTCGCCCATACTTTGTATCATGTGCTTAATTCTGTTAACGCAATAAAGCACACGATACAAGTAGGAATTGCAATTATGCTCCGAGGGGTCAAGCAACACATCCTATCTCAACAGCTATACCTTTCATTGCTAAGCATTCTTCATCATCTTCGTCTTCATCTTCAGTCGTGATTTCATTACAAACAGGAGTTGCTGTTGAGGGCAGCGATGATTCAGTTGTAGGGGTTGTCGTAGTTGTTGTCCCGTTTATCGTTCCGGCTGATGTCGCAGGCGCTGTGGCCTTTTGACAGGTCAGTTCGCCAGGAGCACTTTCCAAATCTAATTGGCTAGCACCTTCGGGCAGATTCTCCTTATTTTCAGTCGTCAACCCTGCAAAGCAAATCAAAACAGTTGATTGCTCCTTTAAAACTGTCTTACCCCCACCCACCTTCACTTCACCAATCTTAAAATCCAACCATCCAACCACAGATTATTGTGGAATAGGTGCTTAGCCTTAGTCCATCCCACAATGCACCAGTTTTTTTAAATTTCACCTCAATGAGGTCATGTGATCCTACAAATATCCTATTCTTAACACATAAACCCTGACTTACTCTTAGTCTACAAAGCACTAGTACTTAAGGAAATTTTAGCACAATGTTGTGTTGTTCTTTAACTTCTCTAACACTTTTTATCCATAAGTACTGACATGTCTTTAGTACAGCACAGTGTAGGCACATTGCAGTCCAAAATTTCAGTAGATTTTGAATCATGTACATTTGGTGTTATGAGCAATTTGCTTGTTAAAACTGTGCCCAAAAGGACACCGTTGTAATGTCTAATCTGCACTTAACGGTACCCAACTACAACCAGCTCATTGGCTATTATATATAACCTAGTCAATAACCACTCAGAGATATGGTAAGAAAAACTTTAGAGTTGCATCAGTAATAAAAGTATGAAAGGTCTGTTGTGGTTGGTTAGAGGTTATATCAGAGCCAATCAGATGGTACTGTAGTTAAAGTGGTAAACCAAAAATTAGTAAATGCTGTTATGGTGTTACCAACTGCTTCTCCACAAAAATAGCCTGTGTAGGTGAACTGTATACTATAGTGTGGGCCTAACGTTTCGATCCTTGCAGGATCTTCATCAAAGGCAAACTGACAAAACAACAGATAAGACAAACCATATAGACATAGAACAAAAGACAGGAGTTAACAAAGAGGAAGTAGGGAAGGGATGGGCGATGAGCAAAGGAACTGGGAGAGAAAGCTGAAAAAGGAAGTTATTGAACAAAGATGTGTGATGACAACCAAGAAATCAGTGGGGCATGGAGAAGTGGAGGACGGATGAGTGATGGGCAGAGGGACTTGGAAGAGCCTGCTGAAAATAGAACAATGCAAGTTAATTAACAAGGGGATGTGTAAAAATGACCAGGAAATCAGTGGGGCAATGTCAGGGTAAAGCTGAAAGAGAATAATGGGATAATGAGTAACTAAGGAGGAAGTCATGATAATCAAAGAATGGGGTTAAAGATGACCTGGAAAAGGTAGATTAAACAGGAACTTCAGAAACCTGAAATACAAAGGGGGGGGGGGGTTAAATTAAGAAATGAAAGGGAATAAGAAACAAGAACATATAAGAAAACAAAGTGGTTTGGTAAATAAAGTTAATGTAGTTATAAAAATTAATAAATAATAAATAAATAAAAAAAAAGAAAATCATAGACTAAATCACAAAAGGGGAAAAGTGAAATGATAAACATGGTGAAGATATAGATAGATACCTGAAAAGGAGAAGCTGAATAAATTAAGGTTACATAAATGTAAAGGAAGAGGTTACTTAGTCGTTCCCTTCCTGGATGTTGAGACCATGGGGCTGGATGGTGAGTAGTCGCTTCATTCACACCTTTTGGTGTGGCTAAAGTGGAAGACCTCAGGTTTAAGATTAAGCATACACACACAAAAAGTTAGGTCAACCATTCAGATGACACATAAATAAGGCAGTAGATCACAGGATGCCCATTTAATGTACAATTTAGAAAGGGAACATAGGCACTACAATCTGCAGTTTCTTTGACAGTCTGTAAAGACCTGCTAATGTGTCAATTAAATGTTTGCCTATTCATGACAGAAAATGACACAAGCAGTTTGTTGCATTACATCGATGAGTCGTTAAGCATAAAGCCAGGATGCCTAAGAAAATGTGGGAAATGAATGACCTAATTGAATATGCAAACCTATTAACAATGACGGAAATAATGATGGAAATCTCGTGATGAGATAATTGTTTAACGCAAAAGATGGAACATTTCCTCTCATAACACGTTCACATCTAAATGTCTTTAAAAGAGTATCGAAGAAATAGTTCAAATTTGATCGCTATTAGTATCTGTGCTCATTCAATTTCATTTTTTAACCAATCTTTCAACGGGGTATACAGTACATTAAGTGAATGGTGCATTTATGAAAACTTTTATACATAGGGGGGTAAGGAGTAGAGATTATGTCAGATGCAGTTAGATTTTACTGTTCAGCCCTGATAGATAATGCTACAGTTCTAATACACAGCTGTTTTGGCAAGCTTAACGCAATGGATTTCTGATTTTTGCAGAGGTAACAGCTCTTGCAAGTCCCAACTTATATCAGTGGTCAAAATCAAAGCTGTGTCGCCACTGCTAAAATTGTTCTAAAAATAAGAGACAATTGACGGGTAAACAGCTGTGAAACAACACAAGTCAGTGGTTTTTGAGATGGCTTCCCAAAAATCTGCGTCATTTGGGAAGCCATCTACAAAAAACCCTAAACCCAAGAATAGCATGTTGGACTCATTTAAATGATTTTCTCCCCAAGTCCAAATATGGTCATGAAAACTGAATTTGGATTTTTTTTTGAATTGAAAAAAAAACAATTTGTGAGCCAGATATATAACTCACTGGAAGGGCCCAAAGAGTTTGAAAGTTATGGTTGCTTGGTGAACTTACCATTGCTAGCAGAAATTATACATTGGCGAGAAGAGTGTGCCACGCAATGAAACTCCTGGGTGGGCTCCCCTCTTTTCTTTTTTTTTTTTTTTTTTTTGGGCTTCCTCAGCTGTTGATTTCACTGCTACGCATTATAGGGTAAGGCTTAACAAAAGGAGAGAGTAACAAATATTAATGTTTGGACATCACTCTAGGACTGTAAAAGCCAAAATTGTAATGGGAAGACTTAATTTTTTAAAATATAAGAATACTTGCCTTATCTTTCCAAAATTAAACCAACAATTTCAAATCTTATGGTTTAGCCCTACACTGGGACTAACAACAAATCAATTAGCACCTTTTTCTCTATGTGAGCAATTGAATCATAAGCCACATTTTTGGAACAAAAAAGTTTCACACCCCCCTGATAACAAAATGGTTCTAGGGGAAAGGCTGCAGGTTGCAAGTAGCTGTCATTGTAGAAAAACAGTAGTAAGTTGCCAACTATTGCAATTTTGAAGCTGTTTTATCACTATTTTATTAAAACATTTTAGGATAAAAGACCCCTTCTCTAAAAATAAATTGGAACTTAACTTTTGATGCAGCTCTACCTTATCATTAACACTTTGATCTAATTTTTTTTTAAATAAAGATTTTTTAACATCTCCGGAATTGTTTTTATTATTTGAGCATGGGAATTTGGCAATCCAGAAAAGTTACATCTCTGTTGTATTGCCTTGGACTAGCATACCATTGGTTTAATTTGGTATTGATCAGAAAGCAAGGCCTATTAGCCAGGGGGATATTGTGCCGGCTGGGTGCACTCTCTAAATTAGATTTTCATGGTCTTTTGCCTAGAATTGTTTAAAACACCTACACTTCGGAATTGTTTTCCAATATTAGAAATGTGAGATGAGTGTATTTATTGTGTCTAAATCCTATGATATAAAAAAGTAGAGGCCCGTCACGCCAACGTTGAAAGAATAGGCGGCACAACGTAACCGTTTGTTTTGAAAAATTTAAATATGCAGTACGGTCCATCCATTCGAAACTCCACACGCACCATATGACTGTTTGCCTGGAAATGGTACATCGTTCTATGCAAATGAGTGTACTATATGAATATAAATTGGTACACCAGATTAAGAAAATCAGGGAAAATGGTAATTGTTTATGCAAATGTTGAATATATGAATAAAATTGGTACACCAGATTATGGAACCAGGGAATATGTATGAATAATAAATGGTACACCACACTATGGAAATGAGTACGCTGGCGTTCGGCGTCTTTACAGTTATATGACAGTCTGTGGTCTAAATATTGTTTCATGCAAAGAAGTCTTTACAAACCACAAGATTTACCTGTATTGTTAGGCATTCCTCTGGCACTGTACACTTCTTCTTAGGCCAACCTCCTGTGACTGGCGTTGAGGAGATCAGAGTGTCGTCTTCATCTACCCCTCTTTTTCCTTTTCCTTGAGCCTTCCGGATTCTGTTAACAAAAATCATGAAATCTGAGTTACTCAAAAATTAAAGGAGCATGAATTCCTTACTAAGATATTCGCTTTTTTAGCTAGCATCAGAAGTGTGCATGCCGAGGACATTTGGCTTGGGTCAAATATATTATTTTATCCCCAAACTGGCTCAATAAATAACTAAAAATAATTCATTATTTTTTTTTCTTTAACTCCTCTAGGCCAATTTTTCAACTTACTGGGCTAAATTTGGACCATGCAACCAAATTCCTAAAACCCCACTCCTAATTTCACTAGATGGTAATGAAATACCCCAGGGGAATTTCATGATCTATGCATCCGTATAGTAAGTGTGCTACATAAACCCCAAATACCACGAGATGTACGTACAACAGTAGCAGAGTGTGGCATTTTGTTGTACTTTGAGGTGTTAAGGCTAATTAGTGGGAATACTAAATAAACTTAGCTCAAAAGAGGCTCAGATCTTTGAAGCCCATAATTTTAGAAGTTTGGGTCATGGCCTTTTGGTATTGTTCAGAGCACACACATTTTCTGAGTACTGGTTAAGGCCCTATCGCCCTGAACCTGAAGGGTAAGGGGTGATACGCCCATAGCCAGTACCAAGGGAAAATATGTGTCTACCTGTATTTACCCAAAACCATGTAGTATTTGTTTTAATACCTTGACTGTGACTTTGGGGATGAGTTTGGAGGGAAACAGTCCAAACTACTTCCTATGGAAATTAGTACAAGCTTGTAATTGGGCAATGAAATAACACGCTTATAGGCCAGTCAAAATAGAATGAATGCTGCCTTAACCCAACACTAATTGCAACAGAATCAATTCCAACAGAATTGTATTGAGAATACCTTTAAAAACAACATATTAAAAGTCTACTAAAATCAAAGGAGTAGAACATATATTTTTAAGGGGGTAAGGTTTATACAGGGGTCAAAATATGAAAAGTATCAAAACGCATCAAAAAGTATGCCAACATGTTCGTTACATTTCCAGGATTAAAAAAAAGGTATAGTTTGCCATATCTGGTGGTTGTAGTTCAATAGTTATGAGTCAAAATAGGTTCAAGGTCACAATGGGGGTAAATTTTCAGATATATCCGTTCGTTATAAAAATGGTGTCAAATTGTTCGTCTAATGGTACAGAACCCGAAAATATACTGGTTGCACCATCTACAATATTCGTTGCATAATTGGAACGCAAAATGTGTCTGGGGGGGCTACAGGGTCTATGGGAGGTCACTAGTCATAGCTCTGTAATAGAAAGTTCAAACAAAGAATCTATTTACATTTACTTATCTAGTGGGACAAATTTAACAGTTTACAACCAGTCCGATCAAAATCGGACCATTCTATGAATTTTACCCCAGGATGACCTTGAACTGTTATGAGCCTATTGTACTAAAACTATAATGCGTAGATAGGGCAAACTATACTTTTTTTTTTAAACCTTAGGAGTAGCCCAATAAATTGGTACATCATTTAAATCAATTCGAACAATTCTAATTTTTAACCCCTGTACAAACGTTGCCCCCTTATTTCTACATGTTGATTTTGGTAGACTTAATTTATTATTTTTGGACTATTTCAGAGTATATTAACACTAAAATTGTTTCTGTTGAAATTTGTGTGGGGGAAAATCATAATAATAGTGAGGTCTAATTATGTTAATTATGATACCTACCACTGGCGTTGTGGCTTCAGCACCTGTGTATTCGGTCCCAGTGACCCAAAATGTGACTATCTATACATTTATCTACACCGTTCTTCAAGGCGGTCGCACACTGTGTCGTATTGTTCTTCAGGAGGCCTGTCTCTTTGTCTGTGGTGCGGCCAGCGGTGTACTTCTGCACTTGACTTGGGCCTCTTCCGGCGCTATGGCCATTCTGTCTCTACGTTAATTAGTGTGATTAAAATCTGTTAAAAAAATAAAAATTGAACAAATGTAAATCGTTAAAAAATGCCATTACTTTCAAAATTCAGGGTTGGGGGTTTTTGTTATTTAATCCAATGATTTAAATCAAATTTAAATCACGACTAAAATCCGATTGATTTAAATTCAGTAACTCTGGACCATATGGACATCATAACTGTCTTAAAATAACGCATTCAAAACACATGCTCATAATGTGTGCAAAACAAGTTGTTGTGTTACAAGTAAAAAAAAACAGCTTTTATTTAAAGAATCAGTCAAGGGGTAAATTTGCTGTTTTAAAAAAGCTATTACAATACTTTTAAGATGTTTAAATTAATACACTGTTAGGATAGGATAATCAGTACCGGTATTATATCCTGGCTAAATTTGGCCGAAATTGGAATGGGGTGTGTGTAATGGTGACAGAAGCAATTTCCATATTTTACCAACAAATGCATTTTTTTAGATTCATTCAAAGGTTGGCAAATTCCTGAAAAATGATTTTTGTCTTGACTCAAGTTAGTAAATAAGCCATATGATCCGTGTTCGAAATATTTCGAAAGTGTTCGCTGAATACCATCTAGTCCTTCATTGCTGGGGGAGCCGTGGCCCCTTGATTTTGTCGGTTGAGATGAACAAAGCATATAGTTTAGTCATTGGAGCAATTCCGTGATGTGGAGAGCAGCGCATTATCTCTCAGTGGAATTGTCTTCCATTAGTATAGTAGATTCAAACCATCGTTGTCACCGGAGGAAAGTTTTTGGACAGCGTCGATTATTTGGGGAGAGGAGGCAGAATATTTGGCCGATTCACCTGTTTCATGAACGGACTAAGATAATCTGGTCTTTCATGATTAATAAAGAGTGCAAAGGGGACTTTTGTGTTCCTTCCTATCAAAAAGCACGGGCGCTCAAAAGACATTAACATTCAACTCACTGTACATTGAATACCATTGAAGCAAATACGATTATCAGAATGTATTGAGAGTTAATGTAGCTATTATTGAGTTTACATTTAACCTGAATGATCTCATTAACCTCAGAATTGATTTCTCTGCTATCGGACTACATGTTTCAATAGATTCGGTGGAATTTTTACTTTCATCCACTGAACATCCCCTCATTCAAAACCAATAACCTAAGGAAAAGTACTTGGAGGTGACACGATGGGTTGAATCTACTATAGAGTTTATACCAAAGTTTTAAATCGGTTTTGTCCCCGTTAAGGAGGGTGGCCGGATACACCTCACTCAGCAATACTGTGTGTGAGGATTTATTGGAGCAAAAGATAATTTGACCGGATGCCCTTCTGACTTCCATTAAGGTAATGAAACCAATTTAGCAAGGGGTGCCCCTCAGGAAAGTGTGGGCGGAATCCAGGGGGAAAATTCATAATACAGGATCAAAAATGAACAGACATAGCTGGTGGTCAAAAGACCACGGAAACCAGCCCGGATAGCTTCAATCCAAGCCTAAAAAACTAACCCCAGCTTCGAAACATAGCCCCAGCTTCGAAAATAGCCTAGCTTCGAAACCCAACCATTAACTAGATCTGGAGACAATCTGAGCCCAGTCGAGGGAGTTGACCTTTGACCCTAACCGACCTTCGATCTCGAAAATTTTAAACATATTTGGGATTGTCATAAGGATCATATTAAATTTCTGGCCATTAGTAGCATTTTTTAAAGTTGGAACCTTTTGACCTCTTAATGACCTTTGTCCCTCAAAAATCTTTTTCAACCTGATTAGGATGTCAATATGGATCATTTCAGTTAATTTTCAGCTCATCGGAGTTTTTGAAAAAAAATGAACATTTGACCTCTAAATGTGACCTTGCTCTCAAAAATATTTCAAATGTTGAGGAGGTCATAAGGTCATTTCAGTTAATTTTAGCTCAATTGGGATTTTGAAAATTTGATCTTTGACATCTTAATGCCTTTGATCTCCAAAATATTTCAAATATGTTAGAATATCATAAAGATCATTCAGTTAAATTTCAGCTCAATCGCCCGGCATTTTGGAAAATTGACATTCGACCTCCTAACTGACCTTTTGATCTCGAAAATATATTTAACATCTTAGGATGTCATAAGGATCATTTCAGTAATTCAGCTCGGGGATTTTTAAAAAAATGACCTTTGACTCTAATGACTTTGATCTCGAAATATTTCAACATGTTTTGGATGTCGTAAGGGATCATTCAGACAAAATTTCAGCTCAATCGGGCATTTTGAAGTTTGACCTTTGACCTTGAATGACCTCCATTAACTTGTATGGAATTTATAACATGCACCAGTACAAGTAGCACCAATGACCCAATCAGAAGACCTATGTCCGGATTTGTCTTTTTCATTTTCTCATTTTATTTTTTTTTACAATTAATAAAGAGTGAGTAATCTATTATAACCATGCTACGCACAAAATCAACTGAATATTCTTTTGTTATTTCGCATTTTCTGACTAAGGAGAAAAACATAGAACCGCCATACATAAGCCATCTAAATTGAACCTTCCCCGGAAATGTCCGCACTGAAGTACGATTTTTTTTGCATCATCAATCGTAGTAAAAGATTTATTTGTGTTTTTGACGTGATTTGCCGGACGATCGCCAGACAATAATACTTAAAAATGCGTTTCAAACACCAAGGTGACTTGACCGGAAGGAATTGAAAGGGAGCGCTGCAATTAAATATAAATCCCCCTACACTAATACAGGACTATATATAGTTGAATCGTAGTTGTGACCTACATCGTGTACTTTTTAGAAACCAATTCCTAATACTCCTATAGCCGATTGTTCCTCATGTAAGTAGATTAAACCTTTTCTTCGAAATGAATGTAAGGCTTTACCAGCTAAAAAATTTCCTGGCTCCTGACAGACCGATGGTAGGGGCCCTTCATACTGGCGTAAGACCGGGCGAGCGAGGCGACGAAGCGAGCGAAAACCGAACCCCATCTTACACCTACCCGATTTTTGCACAAATGCCCCCTATCTCTGCCAGGGTGACCTTGAACCATCTATCTGTGTACAAACCCAATAGTTAAGCAGATGCAGGGGTCCGTATTCCATTTTGGTGTTTATAGCTTTTGAATTGCGGTGAGAAGAAGGATCGTTCTAAGATTTTTGCACCAAAAATTATATTTCCTTCAACATTCACTTGAACCCAATCGGTTGTGTACAACCTATTTGAGGGCTGGGGTCAGTGGTCCCTCTGATTGAATTTGGCTAAATTGGCTAAATAGCGTTTGGCACTATAAGCATTTTTTTAAGCTTTCAGCGACGGACGTGTTGTCAGAATAAGAAGAAGAAGAAACAGACCAAATACAATAGACGGCAGCCGTGCTACGCACACGGGGCCCCCTTGGTTAAATGCTTGGATGCTGTAACCATAGCCTCATTTATGCAGTAGCCTATAAGATGATGCCATTCAAAGACAACACCAACATCCTTTAAAGGTACCTTATATTTATTTATAATAGAAAATGGAAAAAAAAAACATTAATACAATTTTGTTTAAATTTAATAAATATGAGAAAAAATTAGCAATTCAGAAAATCGATTTGTTAATGGTCAATTCTTTACATTAATTGTTTATTTTACAAGACACTCACATGCACACCACATGTTCAAAGTTTGCAGACAGACACACACAACAGAAACACATACCTTCATAACCAACTTGTACACTCCATACATTTTTTCAATGAAAACAATGTCCCAATGAAAAGGATAAAATCCAAGGAATCCCTTTCATTTGTCACATGTATTGGAAATGTTAAATACCCTACAGCATATTCCAAACAAGAATACCCTTAAAAATGGCCAATCTGCCCTAATGAAATTTAAGCTTCTAACTTTAATACACAACACACAACACAAGTTATATTTCAAAAATCTTGAGTCGCCATTTGAATTCGGCTTGTTATTTGGATAACCTGAACACTAACAGTAGTGTAAATGCATATTCAATGCTCTATACCGCTTTGAATTTTACTATCTACAACTTCAATAAATAGTTACTAAGTCCATGTTGAGGTTGGCATTGTTTTCACATCCTCTCCATTGCTTTAATTTACATAAAATTCCCCCTTTTAGTTAGGCAACAAGTTTTTGTTATTCCCGTTAGTCTTTTTTCCGTTTTCCAAGCTAACTTAATTGGTTACTACTTTTTGGTATAAGTCATAATCCCATGAACGCAACACTTCAACATGTTAATTTCAATGATATTACAGTGGCCCGCCTTTATACTTTAAAAATTTATGTTTCTTGTGTGAGTGGCATAAATATCTACATTTTTGACTCATTTGAGACAGTTTATTTCATGTAATAGCTTTGAGGTAGCATTTGCCTTTATACATGCCTACTGATTTTCAAACAATGCATGCTAAGAACGGGAAAATAATAAACCCGCCCCATACTTTTGATCATGTTAATATCAGCTCTCAATAGAATACATTTTTTCCTCTAAAATGTGATTGATTCGATAAAGTACTTTGATGGCTGATGTAGCTATTCATTAAACTTTTGGTTTATTTCTCTGTTCAAAATCTGTTAACTTGTTATCTTTTATTCTGTTAACACTTCAACGAGGTAACATGTCCAGACCACCTTTGGGTTTTGAACCTAACTAAAAACATTCGCACAATTGCCATACATCTTTTCCAAGATCAAGTGTAAAATGAATAAGGTAGTAAGAAATTAAGTTTTCTTATTTGATATAACAATAACTATAGTGTGAAAAGATCATGGCCTCTATTAATGTTTAGGTCATTTGTTTTTTTTAACACCTATATCTAAATTTGCCACATTAAATAGAACTAAACTTTCACAAGACGATTCCTTAAACAGGACAATCTGCCCTAATGAATCTGGTTCTGACTTAATTAGGCTTGATTTTGCATATACCTAACACTTACTTTACCGTATGGTACAATCCAAAGATCTTACCTCTTTGAATATTCCATCAGACATACTTCAGTAATAATTAATATTAAGTTCCAATGATAATGATGACAATTGTTTTTCACAATTGCTTTAAAATTCCCTATTAGGCCAACAAGCTATTGGTTTTTCAACTAGTCTTTTTCCAAGCTAAACTTAAAGTTTACTTCTTTTGTTCTTACCAGTAATTTATTAATCAAACATGCTATTTAAAGTCATACTCGCATGAACGCAACACTTCACACACATTGGGCTTTGCGTGATCCACAGCCTCATCCCTTGACTACCCAAAGAGGTTGAGATTTTACAATCATCTGCATGTTGCCTAATCATCTTTCAAACTATCTACTCTGGAAGTTTTAGTCATTGTATTTCTGTCCGTAAAAAGGACAGAAATTATAACACATGGCCCTCTGGGCACCGCGATATAAACTTGTTAATAACATCAAACTGCCTCATCCACAATCATATGGAATGGTGGAAATAACCTTTCTCGGGTATATCTAATAACTCCTAACTTCTTCATTCGCTTTAATTTGTTCCATTTACTTTGCCTATAGTTTCACTTTCAATACATTTATTGTCAATTTCTATAGACTACATTATAATATTTGTGTTTGTATCACTCTTGCAATGTGCTATACTCACTGAACTAAATTATTTCTGAAGTCCATTGTCCACCTTTTTGTAATTGCTACTGTGGTGGTAATTTACAGGTCTGTCCAAGACAATCACCTGTGTTTTGTCAACTGTCCAACATAGGAACTCGGGGGTGGATAACAGAGTAGTGTATAATGGTCAATTTTATACATAATTACTAAATACACATCAATGTACGCGACGACTATACACCGATTTCAACAATGACACACAATGGGCTAATTTTTTTTTGTTTTTTTTACCCCACTTACTTATACAACTATAGGGTTTAACACTTTTATCCCATAAAATATGAAAAAAAGCAAAACATTTTCACATTCAGGTAAAATAGGTGACAAGCTACAAGGTTAGATTTAATCATGCAAGTGCCAAGAACAAATGGTTTGCATTTAACTTGCCTTCCTAGTATCAGAGGATGTTTTTGAACTATCCCATATACATTGCAATGTGCCTAGAATGTTCTGTACTAACACATGTCAGTATTTCAGGGCAGTGTAAAGAAGTTTAAGGGGCACAAACCTTCATTATTCACAATTTATAAAGACTAGGCTTTGTGTGCAGTAAGTGGTTATAAAAGGCCAAAGTGTTATGTATTAGAAATGGGATTTTTTTGTGGGGAATTCACATGCCGGGATCACATGAGATGAGGTGGAAATGTAATAAAAAAACTGATGCAAATTGTGGGATGTTACTATACACTCTGTGCCTTCTAAGGCCACTTATGATTGCCTGAAGTGAAGGAATTTGAGCTGTTTTCAAGTTAACACAGTGCAAGGTTAAAGATCATCATATTAACTGTTAGTTGAGTGCTCTTTTGACCCAATGCAACGAACATTGCATTTGTGAATGAGACTTGCATAACTTAGCACTATCTTCAGGAGCAACTGGGAAGTGTGTAAAGTACACATGGTACAAGGGCAATGGAACTTAGACAACTGGGGAAGACACTGGGTGGGAAAACAATAACAAACTAACCACTACCCGCGGCAGAAAAAGGCTAGGCCTTATCATAATTTTTGTGACATACCTAACCGAGTATTCATATTTTGTTATGTTTCACCACCAGTATGTTTCTGTGATGTTTGTTTATGAAAAGGAAGGTATTCTGACAAAAGTATTGTTCACAAATATCTCCACAACTTGGTCTTAAGAAGATGAAAATGACCTTTAACACATAACACTGATATTGAAAGCAAAAATTGAAATAAACAAGTATGGTCAAGGGAAAACGCACAATTGTATTACTATAGAGCTAGCCCCTGATTGTCAAATCAAAGGACAACCACAACTGTGAGAGTGCTAATTGAAGTTGTAACACAACAGCACTAGCTTAGAGTTACTGACTGCCAAATGGTTCTCATGCTAGGCTGCAAATGCATTGGCCTCTCTAGGCCAGCATTCATAATGCCTGGCTTTGTCAACTTTAAACCCACAGCATGTGCTGGTACATTGTAGGCCAACAGACAATTTAGCATAATCTTTGCCTACCAACAACATTCATGCAAAACACGAAAAGGCTGAACAAAATGCCCCAAAATGCAACATCTGCTCAGAATTTTCAAATCCACTACATGCGTTTCAAGAAAATGTCATTACACTTGGCCTACCTGCAGTTCCAATAGAAATTGGACAAGACATGAGAAGAGTTGATGAGAGAACATTGGGTTCCTACTCTAATTTGCTACATGATGACAATAGCCGATATTATAGGCTAAGGTACCCAAAGTGTTCGCTGTTACAAGGATTAATATCTCTCCTTCTTAACCTGTATTCGCAACAAAATCTCGTTTTTCATCACAAAACTCCAACCACATTCTTCCTCCATATTCTCTCCCAAACCCATTCCCCCCGTGAACACCTTCGAACCTCATCCTTAAAATCACACCAACACATAAGACATCACCGACACTCTTTGCCCCATCCCATTCCTCCGCCACTCATCTCATAAACGTTCCTTTTCTTCAACAGCTTCCTTCCACACTGTGCCGCATAACCACATATCCCCTCACAACCGCGTCCTTGAAAACCATATACTGTTATCACCCGATCGCTCTCCTTCTCACCCTCCACCAGTCAACCACTTTTCACTCAATTCTTCTTTCACCAAGAATCCCACACCCCCATCCCTTCACTATTTCCTGCCCACAACAACTTGTCTTCTTACCTTCCCTCTAACCCCCCAAATCCTATCCCCCCCTCCCCTCTCCTCCACCTCACCATCCTGGCACACCACACACGAAATTCCACCTTCCTCGTCCTCCGCATTCTTCACATATCTCTCCTCTAACCCCTTTCGGGCTGTCCCCTTCAACTCCCAGGTTCCAACTGCCACCCTCACCCCGACGCCTTCGGCTTATACGTCATGCAGTGCCGCCCCCCCAACCTTCGGGCTGGTTGTTGCCCTCCATGAGGAATATTAGGAGCAACAAATAATGGACCGGAGCCCCTTCCTGACGTCATCCACCGTTTTCGGCGTGGCCCTAGCCAGTGGTGATTTAGAAAATAAAATTTAACAGCACAACCCCTGATTTTCTCAAAATGGGCTGAAAAAGCAAAATTTTACATGCAACAAAGGGAAAATTCTGCATGCACAGAGCCAAAGTTACATGCATCTGTGCATGTAAAACCCCTCTAATAAATCGAGCAAAAAAAAAAAAAAAAAAAAACGTCCACCTTCCTCTTCCTCAATTCTTCACATATCTCTACCCCTTTCCGGGCTTTCCCCTTCAAACTCCCCAGGTTCCAACTGCCAACCCTCACCCCGAGCGCCTTTCGGGCTTAATACAGTCATTTGCAGGCGGCACCTGCGTGACTCAAGGTGATTCCTCGCACCTTCCTTTTTGAGGTAGGCAGGTGCCGCCCACCCCAACCTTCGGGCTGGTTGGTGCCCTTCCATGAGGATATATTGGAGCAACAAATAATTGACCGGATGCCCTTCCTGACGTCAATCCACCGTTTTCGGCGGTGGCCCTAGCCCAGGGGGTCGATTTAGAAAATAAAATTTACATGCACAATCCCTGATTTTTCCTCAAAATGGGCTGAAAAAAGCAAAATTTTACATGCACAGGGAAAATTCTGCATGCACAGAGCCAAAGTTACATGCATCTGTGCATGTAAAACCCCTCTAATAAATCGAGCCCTGCCCTAGCCTTTGGGCTTCCCCCCAAACATGCAAGGCAGCATGCACGCATTGCTGGATGACCGCCGTTGGCTCTCCCGAGCCAGCGCTCTTGTAGGTAGATATTCTTTTTCGTTCTACCAGGGTAACCAGCTACCCTCCTCATCAGCTTCATAACAAACTGATGAGGGTGACGGTTTCAGGGGTAGAAATTCGTCGCTGTGTGCGAGAATCAGTCTTGATTCCCCAAAATAAATTTTGCAGGAATCATCTAATTCACTACTGTGTTAAGTTCTAAAGTTTTCGAGAATCAACAATTCAACATTGATTCACGCAAATCAGTTTACGAGAATCTTTGCGAGAATCAATTCTTGGATTCTCGCCGAAATTCTAGCCCTGGGTTTAGCCGCCGACAACCGGCCCTGAAACAGATAGTACTGGTTACCAGTAGCAGGCCCTCAAAAGAGAAGACCTGACCTGCCCTCTGAAGAAATTAGAGCATATAAAACAAAATTTTCCGGGCGCTTCACCCCTGGTCCTACACCAGGGCTTCGCCCGTGGGCCCTGGTGTCCTAAGGTGGACCCCTGGATTCCACCAGTTTTCTGTCAGTTCAGTTGCAACATTGATCCCCTAAATATCAAAATCCTAGCTACGCTACTGTATTACAAGAACCAAGTTTCAAATGAATTAGTTGAGTATAGTAAATCCGATTTTACAGGGTTTTTCTGGAAAGCATAATAGCCAATGATCCTACCTTAAATACTACAAAGCCATGGGCACTGAACTCATGAATACTAAATTGTGTGTGGACGTGTGTACATGTAACTATTCCTTTTTAATTAAAATTTGAATCTAAAGTAGTAATCTTATTATAAACATTCAAAAAAAATAATAAAATCCTTCAAAGTATTTAAGTTGTCCCTATATGCATGGGTAGGCCATAGCACTTTAATGTTTTTGAATTTAAAATTCTAGTTAAAAACACTATCAGTGATCTACTCTACCCAAAAGAGTCAAAATATTTGAAATTTGCAGAAATAGCTTAAAAGTGAAGGATAAGTCTGTAGAATTGCCATAAGTTATTTTTTCCAACTGAAAAATTGAAAGAAATAGAAGAAAACAGCAATGTGTATAAAGATATGAATCTCCATTCAATTTACGTGTAGTACATACATGTCCATACAGAGTATAACTAAAATTCCATTTTGTCCTTATCAGGTTACTTTTGGTCTTGCCACTTGTAGGGGGGTTATCGGATACCTATCCTTGTTGGCAAACAAGGCAAAACTCTGATTTTTTGATGATCTTTGTCCATTTTCCAATTTAGCAAATCACTGATAATGCCTTTCTTAACCTCTAACCCTGCCATATCATTTAACTCAAAGGTCTGATATTATTGCATTTGTTGAGTTTCTAGTGCTTCCAGTCATCTTTTGTGTTCTAAGTACTTGCAAAAACACTTCTTTAATATAGCCGCTCTTCATAAGAGACCCATCATATGGCCACCTCCCAATCCACTTCATATGTAAAATAATAACATAAAAATCAGCTTCAAAGCTCCAGGATTATGTCAACATTTAGTATTCATACAAAATTATAATGCATTTAAGAGAATAGTACAGAAATTTCAATAAACCACCTGAATTTGGTATGACTATGTCCGCAATGGCAAGAGCCATTATAACAATCAAAAAGAACAGAACAGAAAGACAAAAAAACAAAAAAACTAAAAAATCAATAAAATATCTGATTTTTTTCTTGAATTCACCAATATTAATGGATACATGTATGACTCAAAGATATTTTTTTTTCTTTTGTATGTAAAATAAATTTAAAGGTGCATTTTTGTGGATCCTAGCCATTCATTTTGTTTATGATTCACTAAATTCCTCAGAAAAGGTTTCCCAAAATTTCAGTTGATTTTATGTTGCATTGGTTATGGTACAGCAATTTACTGCATCACATGCCCCAAATAGGCTACCGTGTTGTAATTTGTCAGGTTTACGGACAGAATACAAAAATTACGAATTTCCTCTGATTAGATCGCATTGCATGTAAGATTAGGGAACACATACTATATCGGGCCACAGTTCATGATATTGATAATCAAATTTCAATTTCTTTGAGGTGACCAGGGACAGTTATGGATCACAAAATACCCAAGCCATAGTAAGGGTGTGCGATAATCGCGATGGCATAATATTGCGATAATTTTTTCATTATCGTGGATGCGATATTTCGCCAGGTTCCGATGATATCTGACGATAATTCTTGAGTAATATTTTTGGCTATAAAAGATCAAATTCAATTCCAAGAGTTCTGATCATACTACACAGTAAAATCTATCATATTATTCCATTTATTACCTGTGTGTAAATACTATACGAATCGTTACGTTATTTAATCTTTTATGCCCATGTTCTATCATCTTCATTTGAGGAAGGACATTGATCCCGCCATTATTCGTCCAAATGTAACCTGCGATTATTAATCACGATGTCGGCCACAGCATAATGAGCATTGTACCAAAGATAATCGATTTAACACTGTACAGTATTCACTACATTGTACATTTTCTGTGTGACACGCTGACCCTAATTCATCATCATCGGTCCACGTGCGCATAATCTAAGGCGTCAGCCACGGTACCCAGTGCCGTCATAAAGGGAATTTCCATGAAAAACTTGGTAACTCGACCGCCTGGCGAAAGAAAAAGGGAAAGGTGGGGGGATCCGTAAGTTTAGCTTAGAAAACTTAATTGCAGGAAAATGTAACAAAAATATTGTGATGAAAGAAACATCGTGTGTTCGATTATAACTAATCTGATTTCCATCTTTGCGGTATAACATAGTTCAACTATTTGTTCCAGCGAAACTCCACTATTACGTGCATATCGATTCGCTTGCCCTTGCTGATGTGATGAATGGTTAAAATAATGACGTCAAAAGATCAGGCTACTTTTGATATTCATTAGTTTCATTCATCATTTCAAGTAATTGACAATTCGCGCGTGCGTAATCATCCCTTATACATGAGGTTTGATTATTTCAGACTGCCGGTAACATTCCTAGATGTTTACTTTTCACTTTGCATGTATATTTTTTAATCGATTCCTTCACTACTTCAAAAAATAACACCCTGATTAAGTGATTAAATGTCTCATTAATCCATTCCAAGATGTTACTTTTGTTGGATGGCCTAGGATTGATATAAAAATACAGCGTTTACAATCGCCTTTCTCGTTGCTCTTGTTGGTAATCCCCCGGGAATCCCAAACAGTGTCGGAGCTGGTAGGGGCCCCAACGACAATTAGGAAATATGTATACCCAAAATTAATTTGTAGGTGCGAATTTTTATCTTCCACAGCATTGTCAGCCCGCTCGTTTGAGAAGTGTGAGGGAGAGACGTGAGCCAGGGAAAGCGAGCTGCGCAGCGGTAAACGAGTAATTTTGCATTGTGGTTTTTTTACAAAGTCACAACCACACTAAATTTGACGCGGACAATGCATTGAACCGACGACTGAGATGAGGATGAAATGACCAGACATATGAACGTACATGTGGGCAAAGAAATAGGCAAGAAACTTTTTGTGTCTCAGTATCATCATCATGTTTTGGTTATTCACTCATTTTCACTGACACTGTTAATCTTCTGTGATCTTACAACCACAACATTCGACATTGACTTCCTCATGAACTCCAGACAATAAAAACACGGGACACCAAATTGCATCATTAGGGGGGGGTGCGTGTCCTTTTTTCCACAACATTTTCAAATTTGGTTAAATAGGCGATTGGCATTTTCTCTACCGTCAAGTCTTGAATACAGTAAAGTTGATCATCTGACCTCGGGCCCTTTTTGAGGCCCAAGATCGTTTAAACATGTCCCCCAACTGACTAAATGATCACGACCCGTCACCTTTGACCAAATCTCATTGATTATATTCTCAAATTTCGTCAAAACTTACATGTATTTTTTGGAAAATATGGACCTAATTCTGCCGAGTATAACAGCAGGTGTTTAGGTTGAGTAAAGAAGGGTTTAGACGGGGGTTTAGAGGCAATGTTGGAATGGGTTTATTGTTCATATTGATGTCGAAAATTGGACATTTATAATCCAAGATCAATATCGCTATATTGGCGATATTTTTTATGCCGCGATGTACATACCAAAAGGGCCCGCGCGGTGCCCATGGCTAGCCATAGATTCATTTTTTTCTAAATTCTTAATTTAGAGAATAAAGGTATGCTTTGTGGTAATCGTACTCTCTAGCTTTAACTAAGAATTGAACCCCAGGCAATACCATTTTTAAGTGGAAGAAAGAAGCCGGAGACGAGCTCTGCCACGTCAAAAATAATGGTGTCGCCGTTGTTCAATTCGTCGAAAGAGAGTACCGGTTTTCCAAAATCATACCTTATTCTCATTCTTAACAGCAATTTATCATTTAAGGTTCTCTTTAACCCAATTTCGGATACTTCAGCTATACAACCAGAAAGGACTGCCATCACCCGTGAAACAATCAAACAACCCGCTAAACGCAACGATTCATACGCACGAGACGCAACGTTGGCAGGCGCGCGCGAAGTAGCAAAACGCGGTCTGACGCTAGCGTTTTCACCTAAAAATAACTTCATATGTCAGGCTCCTACTACCTGGGTTCAATTAACCGAATTGAACCCGGGCATAAACCATGAATTGCGTACATTTTCATAGCTGTTCAAGATTGCCAATAAATTTCACTTTCTAAAAGTTTGTTTTTATATAATAACAGCACAAACAAACGCCTAATACTTTGCGCACAAAAATGAAGTCGATGAAGTTATCTGCTAATTATGCATACATACCGTAGCTCAGAATTCAAATGCATAAAATTTACTACAGATAAGGTTATACTGTTCATTGAAAATCCCCATTATTTAATTTTCCCAGATCTATAATTTCTTCTACTGTGTTCAGACTTAATGTTTCAAACGCCTCCCAAAAAGCTACAAACAACCTCAAAAATACAATTATCATAAAAAAAACAAAAAAGACATTAAAATCGTAACCATGGAATTATTTAAACCCAACAAGATAGTGTAGCTGTAAGACTTGGGGTTAGTACTAGCCAGGCCTAGTATACTTTCAAAACAAACTTGGATCGGAAAGATCTCAACTTTGACTTGATTCCTACAACTTTGAACTCTGATAGAGATAGTGGTGACTGATAAGAAAACATACATAAACACAATGTTGCCAGCTGGCTGGGGATGAGCTCTATTACCAATGTGGACGTTAGAATTTTGCCTGCTACTCTTTTTTTCCTTTCCTTTCCGCCACCTTGAGCCACTCATGGGGAAGGTACATTTACAGTGTTTACCCTGATAGATATTGGTGACTGATAAGAAAACATAACATAAACACAATGTTGCCAGCTGGCTTGTTAGCTGCTGGCCAAACAGCAGTCAGATTTAACTAAACAGTATAAATTGACGCCAATTTCGCCAAATAGGTTAATTATATCCAAAATAATATCTCCATTTGGACATGCAACTACCAAACCCATCTCTACTATGCTGGATTGCCTAGCATATTTTGAGGTACAGGCATATTGGAAATTAGTTTCGTAAAAAAAAATAATCATCAAAACGCCTTGTGATTTGCAACACTTGCACATACACACGTACATGTAGAGAGGGAAAGTATCACGGAAATAAGAATGTGCAATCGGGTTCTTAGGGCTGCTTAACCTTTTAAACTCTCCGTACATCCTGTGTATGTTTCCTGCACATTTGACACTATAAAACTCCCCATTTTGTTCTCAATCCTCTGGTCTAAGTTCACTGCACTACATTAACAAGTTCACTGAGATAACTGACCCTTGTGGTACGTAGGGATTATAATAGCACCACACCTGAATTGGTGCGAGGTGTAACCTGCACTACAAAGCATGGAAAATCTTGAGCTTCAACATCATGGAATTTCCAAAATGTGTTGACATGATCCCTGTATGTGAACTCTGACCTCTCTGATGCCCTGGAAAATCCACAGCATACTTAATGAAAATGTCTCAAATAAAGTAAAATTTGACGCTGGCTTGTCTAGCTAGCTATCAATGTCGAGGATAAAATGATTTCAGAATGTAATCCTTGAATGACAAGGGAAACCCTGTTAATAGAAGTAGCACTGAAAATGGAAACTTACAAATAGGAAATATGTGCTGCTATTTACAACTTCTGCTATTTACAACTTATCAATGCAAAAGTAATATTGTGCTGTCTAAATTGGCTGGCTTAATTCCAAATTGAACAAATAGGGAGAATAGTCAGCCATTTTACAAACAAGTTGTTCACATGAGTTTCAATCAATAGATTGGTTTGTTCCCTCCTGTCTATATATAAGGGAGGGTGCAGTGGAAATCTAATCAAATCCTACATAGAGGGAAAAGAGGGGGACTAAAAGAACTTAAACACAGTAAAACTATTGAAGATGGCTTGTCAGTTACACAAGCATCAACATCCTCATCTTTATAAAACTGTCAATCAAGACATTTTGGGCCGAATTAGGGTTTGGTTTACTTCTAAATCGACAAGGTCCTCAAAACATCTAGTCTCAGCTGATTATGAGACTTGGAAAGCTTTTGGCAAATGTTCGACCCTTTAACTGATGAGAGGTCATCTATCTATCCATCTAGCGGCCGCAGCTGAGATGCTGTTCACAATGTAGCGTCAAATGTACCTGCTCGTCGTTAAAGTTGGGGCTGTCAGATGGATCCTGCTGGATGTCTCAAGCAGTCACATCAATAGTTAAAGGAGCGACAATCCTTATTGGGCATGGTAACCACCAAAATGCGATGTTTGAGACGATTGATCAATCACACAATGACAGTGACCGGCAAATCATGCTCGGCGTTGGGCAAGAGAAGATAAAAGATTATTTTATGTCCGATAAAATTTTGTTCGGTGATCAACTCTGAAGGCAATGCTTTGAGTTTTCTCAGAAATATTTTTGTTGAGTGAAGAACATATACGAACCCACTTTTGGTTCACCAAAGTGTAAACCCACGCTTTTTACTAAAACACGCATAGCAGGGAAGTTTTTAATCCCACCCTTTTAGGAAGTTTGCCGACTTGTTTAACCCACGCTTTCTAAAGCATGGGTTGCCAACTATGTAGGCTGCCATATCCAATGTAAAGTTGTAATGTAATGGTAACAATAATCACATTAAAGCCACTATCAGCGATTTTTTTCAAAATGTAAACAAATCACACCCCCTATTTTTCATCTAAGTCCATTTTATGCACTGTTGTATTGGAAATTGTTGTATTAAAGACCCCTGGAAGTGGCTAAGCGTAGCACGTTGTATTTGTCAAGCAGTGACGATTTTTATGCTTTGTTTGTAACTAATAAAAATCGGGATCCTACTTTTTTTATGTGTAGAAACAATCGTAAATGGCATCTTCAAGACCGCTTTAAAATGTGTTAGCGTCTGTTTTTCACAAAGAACTGTAATATAAGTTGTTGATACGACCTAACACTGGCAATTGAGACAAAATGGGCATTTTTAATTTTGAAAAAAAATGACTGATAGTGGCTTTAACCTTGTGAGTACTACCCCCAATTCGCTGGAGAAGTGCCACGTAATAGGATTCGTTGCCCCAGTAATCGGTCCAAACAAATCACAGGGCGCAGGACACATGACATACAATGAAAGATTTGAATTCCCCGCGTTATAAGCCCCGTCATTTGTTTGGACCGATTGCCGGGACAACGAATCCTATTACGTGGCACTTCTACAGCGAATTGGCAAACTATTGTGACTTTAATTAACCAATCAGCAACATGGTAAGCAGGGTTCATAAACTTCCGGAAGAAACCTATTTCTTCCGGAAGAATGGAAGAAACTGGAAAAAAGGCGTTTCTTTCAGTTTCTTCCAGAAGAAACTGGAAGAAATAAAGAAATGTATTATGAACAACAAACTAAATTACACCATATTCATCTGCTTTGCACTTCAAATCATCAAGGCTACTTTAGTTAACTTTACAATCTGTTTTTTTTTTTTCAAATTAATTTACAAGTGTATAACATGTTAGTATACCTTGCAAGTACATGTACTGTATATATAGTAAATTTGTTCACAATTTTGTTTTGTCTTGCAATCAAATTATACCTGTAGATGATAATTGTAACCCATTTTCCAAATCTTTCAATGTGCACATTAATACTATCGTAGTTGTAATTGTAGATGCAAACCTATGATAAAGCTTTTAAAATCTGTTTGGCCAATTTAGTAAATTTTCAAAACAATCATATAAAGTAGAGAACCATTATTGTTGTTTGTTTGTTTTAAATGTGTTGTAATATCTAACGGTGTATGCATTGTGGGAGAACATGAGTTCAGTTAGGGAGACTAACATTGTTGAAATTGAAAGAGTGTTCAAGTCTTTACAAAGAGTCTCTGCTTGACTGCTGGGGTGAGTGTTTTCAGTTTGTCAGTAATTTTTGTTTTATATTAGGCCCTGTGAGTTTAATCATGTAATTTTATTTTTTAAAATTAGGTTAAAAACGCGTGTTTTTTTGTTTTTGAAATATTTCACTATATTTCATTCATTTTATAATATAAAATTACACGTCGAGGTTCTCGAACCGCTAAACCCCCTGGGGGGGGGCGGGAGAGCAGTTTACCAATTTTTAAATAATCAGCAGCAAATGTTTCCTTACCCTTGTGATTTTTATTATTTTTTAAGAGCATGTCGCGGCATGCATACGCGCATGTCCGAGCATGCATATGCACACGTGCGAACGCATACGCGCATGTCCGCAGGTCTGCGCATGCATAAGCACATGCGCATCCCTAAACCAACAAACCCCCCTTTAAACCTGGACCACCCCCCTTAAACTGTTTTGCAGCAACCCACTTAAACCACAACAAGCCCCTTAAGCCAGAAACCCCCCCTTACTTAAACCCGGACAACCATTTAAACATGGACAACCCACCTTAAACCCCAACAATCCCCCTTACGGCCCAGGAAACCCCCTTAAACCCAGGCAAACCCATGTGGCAAACGTGCCCGCGCAATGCATAGCACATGCGCGTGAATGTGTGCACGTCTGCGTGCATTGCAATACGCGATATTATGTGCCACAAAAACCCTGAAACCCCAAAACCCATTAAACCCAAAAATCCCCCTTAAACCCCAACAAACCCCCCTAAACTGGGACAACCCCCCTTAAACTCGTGCAACCCACCTTAAACCACAAACCAAGCCCCTTAAGCCCAGGACAACCCCCCCCCTTCAACCACGGGAAACCCTTTTAAACCCGGGGACAACACCTTAAACCCCAACAATCACCCTAAACCCAACAAACCCCCTTAAAGCCAGACAACCCCCCCCTTCTTAAACCCGGACCAAACCCCCACTTAAACCAAAACAACCCCTTAAACCCGGACCCGCCCCCTTTAAACCCGGACAACCCCCTTAAAACCCAAAGCCCAAGATTCTGCACACTCAAGTTCCTCCCCCTCCAGTGACCGTTCATCCTCACCCTGCTCCCCCCTACATTAAGACTATCTTTATCCAACTTTTTATTTCTGCCATACAATCATTTCAGAAATTTACCGTTCTCTTTCGTCTTCTCATCCCTCATGATTCCGCTCACATACTCCCACCCCGGATAACCCACCTAAACCTAATCAGCGCGAGGAGTACCAGATTCCCCACCCTCCATCAAGTTCATTCACAAATCGGTGAAATTAGGATCTTCAGATAGTTGTCACCAGTGTTTTGGGGTGATGAAAATACCCCAAATTTAGCCCAAATTAAATATGCAAATTAGCTATTTAATTAGCATATCATGCACCACAAACCTAATCAGCATGAGAGTACATGTAACATGATCCCACCACTCCACCGAGTTTTATCAAAATCGGACTTAGTTTGTTCCAAGCTTTTTGGGCCAAAAATACCCAACTTAACTCATTAATTAGTGCAAATAGGTACCTAATTGCATATGCCATGCTAATCAATCAGATTGAAGGGCAGGGCAGTACGATCCCACCCACCAAGTTACATCACCATAAACCCTTATGGGTCTCATGTTATCGCGTTCACAAGATGTACCCCAAATTAACTCATTAATTATGCAAATTAGGTAACCTAATTCGGGGGGGGGGGGCATATGCCATGCCCATAATCTATAGAATGAAAGGGCATGGCAAGGTCCGATCCAACCCACCCAGTTACATAACCATAACCTTATGGGTCTAATGTTATCCGTTCACAAGATTGTGTTGAGGACGCCGCCGACGCCTCTTGACTGATAGAATAATCCCCCTTCTGCTTTCAAGCCAGGGGAAAAACCAAAAGTTGTAAGTCATTGCTTTAAAATAGAAAAAATTTAAATTGACTTTTTAGGTTGCTTCCGCTTTCAGTGGAAAAACTGGAAGAAACCTGTTTCGTCCAAGTGGAAAAAAAAAACGCGGAAAAAATGTGGTTTTTTCCACCTAAGAAACTGGCGAACCCTGATGGTAAGAATGGAAGTGGGGCTGTACGTAGAGACAAGAGCTTAAATATTTACATTACAAGCTGCATTTCAATTGGTTATTGAAACGATGCAATTAGCCAATCATTAATGCCTTATGAAGTCATGAGAAGTGAGAAAGTGATCTGGAGGTTTAAAATTACCTAAAATGTGGTTATCTAATTCTTGATTGTCTTTTCAGATTGAGATTATCTGCCAAATTAATTTCAGGCAGGACACAAATAAGTCATCCTGACACATGTGGTTTATTGAGCTTCCCCCCCCCCTCAAAAAAAAAAATCAGTAAAATCCAGCTGTATAACAGAATTAGGCGACAATTGCGCCTATGTTATGGTCAGGGATGATGGTGGGCATATCATTAATTTCCTGAAAATTGATCCGGCCCTTGCCCCAGTGGCCAAACGCTTGCATGCAATGTTAAACTATTATGCAGACTCTGACCATTTACCTCTGACCACATACTCTTTGGTGAATGTTCATCTTTTACAGCAAAAAAATCATTTCAAGTAATTTTTACACAATGGCCTCAAATAACTGACCTGCCCAGGCATCATTTCCAGCAAATTTCATGAATAATGTACAACTGATGCTGCACCAGAACATAAAGCTTCTTACACAAACCAAAAACACAACCAAAACATACAGGTCACATACACACTGCTGAGTTAAAAGTATGTTTCAATTTAAGCTTATTATTGCAAGTGATCAGCCAACGCAAAGTGACGGCAAAGTAATGATCAAAGTAAAGTAACAGAAATTCTCAGCCTCAGGGACGCCTTTTAAGGCAACTGGCAGGACAGCCTCTCCTATCACCACGGAGAGGATTTGGAAGCTCCTTAGAACGATCCTAGTCTGTCTGGTACAGTGAATTTCTTTGGGCATTTTTCATCGAAGATGGTTTATAAAAATTGGAATAGATAAAAGCCACAACATTGCAAGTTACCCTAGCATATCAGAGCGTGTGCAGCAAGCAAATGATTGGCAGAATATCACAGTCATGCACAGAGTTGGGTGGTTGTCTCATGTAGCAGTGCAAAGTCCTCTGGTTCCCATTATTTTAAGAATTAAGGACGTGTTATACATGCTAGGAAATTCATTTGCATTTCCTAAGCAGCTAGAAACAAAACGTTTGATTGGATGACAGGCCACCCATCACAGTGGATAACTTCTCAGTTCATCGACGCGTAATGGATGATCTGACCCATGGTCTTGAGAGTACCATTATGTGTACAAATCCCAGATAACACAAGCGTTGATTTAAAACCTGTTTCCTGTAAGTTTGAAGTTTGTAATCTCGGTGTAATGGGTATTTTGATTGAATGTTCCACTTGCTGAACATCAGTCATAACAAGGAGGTTTATTTTAGGTTATTGAAATCCTTGTGACAACTGTAGTGACTGAAATACTTATTCACTACTTGCTCTTTTATATACCAAGAAAAACCCAGCTTAGACTGTATCTGTAAATTAAACAAAATGAAATAGTAACACTTCCACAATATATTTTGTGCGAATGATGAACAGGGGACAGGCTTATTTCTTGGAAATTGGGGCAAATATTGGCCAAAGTACAGTGTGAAAGTGCCTGGGGGCACTCACCTATGAAATGGACATGGGTGTAAGGCTGGCATTTCCAAACCCAGGTGTATTTGGTGATGGGGTCTGAAAATGCCAAAAATAGGGATCCTTGGTTGGGTGCAAAATTAAAGGTTGATGCATGAGTATGGTTGATGCCTGACATACACTGTGTGATAATCTATCTAATACAAGAGGAGTTTTCCTTGATCTCAAGTATTTACACTGGGTTTTCCTTGATCTCAAGTATTTACACTAACATATTAAGTACTAACATCCTCGCTAAGCGATGGTTGTCTTTTTAAAAGACTATTCTTGTTATGGATCTTATCTTAAAATGGCTTTGGAAAAACAATTTAGTTTTCTTGCAAGGACACATGTCTAGTTTCTTTAGATCATCTTGACTACTTGACAATTTGTTTTTGTTTTTAGCTGCTCCTCTATTGCTCCCCTTAAAAGTTCTAGGAGAGTTCTTTGTCGCTCTCCTGCTCATTTTAAAAAAGCAGTCGTCCCTGCTGGGAAGTCTCCAGCACAGAAGTTTGCACAACACACATACACATGTGTACAAAACTCCTTGCATACACTTTTCTACATAAATGATCGGTCAGGGGCAATACATACAAGTGATGTGACAGTTTAATCAAAACTTCACCACGGAAGCTTACACAACGCACACAAGCGTAATTCGCTCTATATAATACATGATACAGAATGCTGGATTTATTATGTAAGCGATGAGCCGGTGCCAAGTTACCGTTGACAGCTTGTATTTTATAGTACAACTGACAGAGCAAGGCAATTCCCACTCTACAGATAATTAGTAACTTAACTGTTACTATCAATGATAACAACTCAAAGACAAACACACACACACAGGACTTTGCCCTACAATTTCCATTTCCATTCAAGATTGCACTGTTACAAGTACACGCTATAGACAAGTTGACAGATACTTCAGTGATAAAATATATTTTATCACAATATTATGCAAAAGCACCAACCAGAAAATTTAAAACTGGTAGGTCTAAACTATGAGCTTAATTGATAGGCAGCAAAAAAGTAAATTAATAGGTTTGTTCTTTATAACAACTGAGTACCTGTGTCAAATGCACAAAATCCAGGCAAACACAAAACGGGCGAAACACTTATTTGACAAAAAATCAGCTAAAATTTATATTTCTGTAATAAAATGCATACAAAAACTTTAAATTTTGTATTTTAATTTACAAACACATTTAAAATTTCAATGATTGAAAGATTTCAAAATGGCTGCCACTAATGCTGAATACATTACCAAGTTATTGCTAAGATAAGGATATTAATGTTAACTTATTGTTGAGCTACAACATGAAACCTAGGGCTATGATCCTTATTGCTTCTGAAAATGCAGCTAAAACAAATTAGGAATGTCTGACTTTTATGCCAATTACTGGCATGTATCACTTTAACTGTACTGTGGGGATCATTTTGTTGCTCTAATGGTGTAAAGCTACCCATTCTCTCAAAAACAGCTAGAAAATTCAAAATGGTTACCACTTCTATGTAAACAATTTTAGTCAATAGTATTTTTTTTTATTTTGTTGGCAATTAAGACACAAATTTTTACATTAAAATTCCCATACACTTGTGTGGTGTAAAAGCAACAGAATACCTTTTATGTGAATATATGTGACAAGTCTAATTCTCTTAATTCTCCCTGGCCCAGATCTTGTGTTATCATAACCCTAATCCTAAAAATCCTAGATTTCAGTGCAAATCCAGATTGATATAATCATGCTGTTTCCAAGTGTGATTGAATGCATGGTGCACTAATTAGTCAATCACACCTGGAAACATAGGGGATTAGGAATAACATTCCTGGGCAATTTTGATATTTGGAGGGATATTTTTGTCCTTAAATAAAGAAATACATAAAACTGAAGGGAAATTTTGCAATCTTGGAGGGAAAATTTGGATTGTATTCCCAGGAAATTTGGCATTTTTTTCCAGCCCTGCATGTCAATTTTTGCTATTAAATTAGCTCATTTGCATAGCTCCTGTGCCCTAACTCTGCCAAATCGAATCAGGTTCTAGAACTCAATCAACCCGCTTCTTTCCACCCAGTTCCATCAAGTGTCGCCCTTAAACGGAACTCCAGATAAATCGTATACAACATGGGTTAACATTGTTTTAATCACGGATTGACGACGGACGAACGGACAAACGTACTCTGCTTCACTTCATAGTCCCCCGTCCTAACCTCGTGTCGGCGGGGACAAAAACTATTTGACAAAATTGACGTAAATACTAATAAGGAACACATTCTTCTTACTTGGTAGGTTGTGTGTGAGATATTTCACCTACTGAATACTTCATACTGATTAAAAATACCTCAATATATATTCTTCACCTACACCAATACTCAAACTTGCCCTTGATGCTGCAAGTTTAGTTTGGTTCACATCAAATTTGCAGTGTCAAAATCCACCAGCCAGAAGACAAATTCTTGTAATGTCACCCAACATCCTCCACAATCCCTGCCATTGGTTCCCATGTAAGATAATGCCTGTCTTAATTAATCCGAGCCAGTGAATGAAATTGAACCTCTATGCTATAACTCAACCGTTCCTCAGCTCAGAAGTCCGTGTTACCTAGCTGATCTCAAACCAAAATAGATTTACTGTCATAATTAGCACTGCCACTCCAAATTACAAACACAGTATCATAGCGCTGTGGGTGCAATTACAACCACACACTCCTCATTGAAACATCCCAGACGACTTGGAGAAAATAATATAGGGGAAAAAATACTGTAATCATACAGCTAATCAATATCAGTTTCCGTTTTTTTGTATTGACAGCAATCAGAATGCTGTTATTGACCTCCGTCTTGTGGTGTCGTTAATAATGCGTGCATTGCCTGGTAATCCCCTTCACAGCCGCACACACACACATACATGAGTCCAAGCCACATGCACGTACAACATTTAATCCCATCAGTGAGTGTGGAAGTGGCACACTAGCATGTACTGGCGATATACGCCACTGACTCATAAAGCAGCGACGCCCCGAGTTGTATACATACATGCTTGACTTGCTGTGCAGTGGGGAATACCCATAGCAATAGAATAGCGCTATAGAACAACATACCACACCACATTTCCCAAGCTTGGAATCTGTAGGGAAATCGGAGCATCGTTGTGAGACCTTTCCGGCCTATCATTCGCCCTTCCATTTTGAGCAATTTATCATGTGACTAGGTGCTAAAATTTATGATGGTTTATTCCTTTTTTAAGAGCAAAAATGGAAAACCGATAATGTACCTTACAAATCTACCTTGCATTACAGCCCCACCACGACTTCCATTTTGTAACAGAATTTTGTTAACCTGGATAGCATACAATGTAGCATTAGAACCAACCACAGGGTCCATGTCTCTTTCCTACAGTGTTACTACACCTGTCGTATGATTCATAAATGCTACGAACTGGAGGACCGTGATAAAGGGATTTCAGTGAAATAGAGAAAGGGCAAGAGAATTAGGAGGGAGAAGAGGAAAGAGGGTAAAGGTGGAGAAGTTATAATAACTGAACCCTAGAATAGCTTATTGGAGTCAATTTTTTGCCAATAATATTAAATAGATTTTCCAAGTTGCCGATTTATGACATCCATTCCTCACCTGCAGTCATCCACCACAAACCAGCTTATTACTATTTTGTTTTTTAAAAAAAGAAAATATGCACCTTACATTTTGCCTATTGGATCAAATGATATCAGACCGCAGACGCCGTTCTTTATACATTAAAGTCGCGTGTTCCGATCGTCTTGGGACCCCCATTTACCCGGAAGTTATAATCTATTTTGATATAGATGAAATGCCGTAATTTTTCTCATTGCGTCCTGAAATTTGAGTCTCAAATCCTTTCATTTCCCAAGATATAACAAAAAAATGCCGTTTTAAGTGGTTAACCACTTAATTTAGCACAGTATTGAAATAGGGCTTGCAGGCATGCATTATTGCGTCTGTACCATCAAAAAGCCAGGGTTCGGAAACTTCCAGGAAGAAACCTATTTCTTCGGAAGAGGAAGAAACTGGTAAAGCATCCATGTTGGTGATGACATGGGAAGTGCGACCACTGAGTACTGTGGGCTCTATACGGCCTTAATGCGCCCATGTCAACATTTTATCACCCATACATATTATTATTTTAAGTATCACCGCCATATCTTGTAACATTTGGGACTTCAAATACGTATTTTCCTGTAAAGGGATATTTATGACATCAGTTTCTGCATTGGTTTACTACAAAGCAGGTAGGGGAATTCAGTCAACACTATCTCTACTGTATGGGTTACTGTATTATGTCTTGTTCCTACAGCCCAAAGTACTATCATCTTTATATACCGTGCATCAGTAACTATCCACCTCCACCAAGGCCATCTTATTGACTGTTATGAACATATTGACGGGTTTAATCATTAAGAGAACATCAATACTAAGTGACAATGGGTTTACATCACATCACCTCCCACTAGTGCTACTATTGTTTGGGGTGCTACTTTATGCTCCCAGATGGTTCCAATCTACAACCTACAACAGTGGTATGGCCATTCTCATCCAAACACCAAATGTCAATTTACTAACCAATGCCAATCACAACAACTCTTGTGCCGTCTTTTAAATAAACTTATTGTAACGCGGAGAATATACAATCCACATCCTGCCCCAAGCAAATATTCCCGGAGCGAAATTCATACTAGCCCTAATAAGCCGTTTCGTTACCTAAGCACTACAGAAAGGGTTTGACACCATAACTTGTTAGTATACACCCTCTAGATTCTTGGCCAGGTAGGTATTACTCTCAAATTGTGGTAGCATCTCTTTTTGCTAGCAGGTCATAATAGAACATACCTTCAATAACTCGAAATGTGGCGAATTAAGGGGGTAGGGAAAAATATCAAGACAGGTGTAGATTTACTGTGGTTATTACTTTCAATCACTGTCTAATCACATAAATACAACGTTATTTGTGTAATGGTACAGTGCCAGAAGGCCTATGATCAAAATCATCCTGATAATTTATCTAGGTACTTCCAAACTTCCATCCTTAAATACACAGCTCTTGCTTAGCCCTCGTCTTACTGATCCTTTTCCTGGAAACACTTTACAAAGGTCGCTGGTGCTTTTGTGATATTTCCTATAAATTGTATTGCATGATGCCTGGACTTTGTTACCATATGTATAGCTCTTGGTCTCCTCTATCGCAGCGATACCAAAATTAAGAACCACAATAGCACGTACGTTACTATAATGACGGCATAGGTGAGTGCGCCCCACAAATATGTAAAATCACAGTAAATTAACACAATTTGTTTTTGAAAAAAAATCCTAGAAGGCAGTCGCTTTTTACAAGTTTCGGCTAAATGTTTAGAAACAAAACTCCGCATGTGATGCAACAAAGTGTAATCTACCAGTTACACGTTGTTTGCACCACAGAAAATTCATTTTGAGTGCAACCCAGTCGTATCCTAATCTAGACCTAATTATAGCCTAATATCCTGCATACATTGAGGCCTAGGCGACGAAAAAAGAAACCCTGTTTTTAAACCGGGCGAGCTAACCTTTCGAGTAGGGTCGGTCGAGTCGGGCGAATTTTTTTTAGTTCTTTTTTTAATTTTTAAGTTTTGACAAAACTTTTTCTGGATTCAAAATTGTTCTAAAATAGCCCAAAATCTGAAAAATCAGAGAAAAATTTGAAAAAATTGGATAAATTTGGGCTAAAACATGGGCTGATGGTAGCATGATTTTTGGAAAAACTAAAAAAAAAAAGAAATCTGCAAAAGGAAATTTTTTAAATTTCTTTTCTTTTCTGGAGCTCAAATTGGCCTAAAATAGGCCACAAAATCTGAAAATCAAGAAAAAAATGACGAATTTTACAAATTTTTAAAAAAAAATTGCCAAAATTGATACTTTGGCTAAAAACAGGCTGAATTTTACATGATTTTTGGAAAACTAACAAAAAAAAAAAAAAAAAATTCTCAACACTGAAAAATCAGGGGTCGGTCGGCCCGTAAAACAGTTCTTTTTATTTTCGTCGGCCTTAATAGTTGAAATATATTTTAATTTTTTTTGTGCCGAATTAAGCATAAATCAGGTAAAATGGAATTTCTCTTTTCACAAAAAAAATGTTGGGAGGAATTTTTAACACTTATTGCAACCTTTTAAAAAAAACATTGCTTTACAAGACATAACATGTCGTATCTACATACTGTTTTCCCTCCTCCCGTGTCGTGCAACAAAATCTTATCTACCATTTACGACTTTGTTGGCACTCACTCACTAATTAAGAAGTCATTGGCTAATTATAATGGCTGTGATTTCCCGTCTCGTGCAACAAAGTAGTAACTAACCATTTAGACTTTGTTCACTAAACAGAAATTTCAACTTGAGTGCAACCAAGTCGTATCTGCACCGAAATAGGCCTATTTAGCCTATAACTCGGTCAATATTTGAGACTGTCCACTGAAATTATAAATCAAATTAAAGGCTGACACTCGATGAGGAGGCCGCCCTTAATTTTCAAACAACCGTGTTTTTTGCATGTGCATAATGCTTTTCCATAGAATAAAATCAACTGCGAAAGGCTTTCATATTGAAAATCACAACCACACATGACCTTTGTTTTAAAATTCCGGATGCGGAATTTATGTTATACTAGTCTCCTATGGCACGGTTTATACGCCATAAATGTTTACTGCAATCAAAACAAAAAATCTGATTCATCTCAAACTTGGGAATTGGACATTATAGGTTGACTATCTTTAGTCTAGTTGACTTTTTTAATTAATATATGAAACAATTAGATTCCGAAATCTCTGAGCCCGCCTTTAGCATAATGATCTACTTTTCAAATTATATAAATAAACTCAATTTCGCCATATATGCCCACTCTCGCATTTGTTTTGGGTAGGGTGTGTGGGCTGGATGTTCGGACCACTACGAGAAAATATACAAATAAATTAAAACGAATTTGCTACCTTACCCTTGTCCTTTTACCTAAAATTTGTTGAACCCATCGTTATCTGTACCGGTGAAATTAACATATCTGCTCGACCTTTAATATACCTGAGAATCGTTCAAACCATTGACATTGTTTGAGTTATGAAATACTATTTTTGTCAGGCGGATCAAGGATTTTTCAAATAGGGCAAAACAAAATGGCCATGGCACTGGATGATGGACCTAGTGCAAAACAATCTTTGATGGTGTTTCTTCTGGCTGAGAAAAATGGCTATTTGTCACACTTACGGTTGCAATGATTGTGTTCTATGTTTCGTTCTACTTGTATTGATCAACACTGGGATATTTTGTAATAAAGCTGCACTTGCTGTACCAAAATATTCAGAAAAAGGACAATTAATATACAAGAGAGCCTGAAAATTATACCCCTCTCGTCCGCACATTTCCACAACCCCATGACCACTAAGTCCCCCGGGCGCCCAACCAGGTAATTGAGTTGCGCTCAGCTCAATCTTGTCAAATAGTCAGAAGGTGTCAGGTTGAAAAGCCGTCAATGCCATCAAAAAATAATTGTACCTGTTCCCACCACTTTTAAAAATGTTCCGTAAATAATGTCAGTTAAAACTACTTTTTTACAGCTATTCGCCCGTTTTGAGTCTCTTTTATATAACAGTTTATTTGCACGTTTCGATTCCCGGGTACAGTTAAACAACGGTTTTTTTTTGAGAACGTTTTTAACAGTGCACCACTTGTGAAGATATACTGTCCCCATTGCAAATGTCTCTCTAACTGACTCATCACAGTTTACACCTGTCATTGAAAATGTATAGGCGATGATGGCAATCCTTGGGCATAGAGATAGTGTCAGCGCATCACGTCTCTGTGGCGGCTAAGGAGATCCAATGGCGGCAATCTAAAGATTTCAACAGACAGATTTACACGTATGGGCGATTTCACATTCGAAACTACCTTTCACTCCTGCATAATAATTCCAGGGTTAAAGTACAAATAGACACTGAAGTATATGGTAGCGGTATAGTTGCAACAAAGCCAAGTCTTAAAATTGTGTGGTACGACCCCATAAGATGTTCCACCTTCAATGGAAGCATTTTCCAGTCGCAGTCTGGTAGAAGTGACAGTCAGATAAGGTTCAGTTGTTAGCGCAGTTCATTGGGGCAGAACTCTCTGGAAATTGGGTCATACCCCTTAACTACTGCCGCTATGACCCCTCATGTCAATGGATAGACCAAACTGTTTGAGATGGTTACCTGTGTACCTTACTGATATGGACTTGCTGATGGAGGGTCATTCTGTCTTGTATTACGAATTCATAAATGGCAATCATTCTGTAAGTTGTTTAATGCAGTCGTTTGCCCAGGTTTGGATAGATACAGCTTTAGAACAGTCAATCAACTTAAATGCTAAGGCCAAGGGAGGCATTATTGGTATGAGTAAAAAAACAGAAGCATTGTGAATGCTGGTTTTGGCTATTCACCAAAGAGCAGTTATAGTAACAGCCATGAAGGGTATGTTTGAGCTGCAACATAATACTGTGGTAATTTTACTGCACACAAAGAAGTAACTACCTCACAATTTAAGAGAGACAAAGAAGATGTTCAGAAGCTTTTGGTAACTTTACATCTGAATGACAAACCCATTCTGACTGAACGAGGTAGATGAATGTGATTCCATTAACCTGGCTACGATAGTTCAATGCCTCCAGAACTTGCGATGTAGCTTATGAACTCCCGTGATTTAGGGACCTTGCAGATGATAGAATATGTGGAATGAAGACTGAATACTAATGAGTTTCTGGGACCCCGTGCAGAATTTGAAAATCAGGACTTTCGCCACACTGGTGAAAAAGAAGTGAAAGTCGGCGTATGAAAAGGCTCATTACAGTAAGTGCTGATAGAGACCTTCTTAGCCCATTTGTGATCACTGCCACGGCTAGGATATCCGATTGAAGGACATCCTCTCCAAAGAACTTTCAGCTGTACCATACTAAATCGCACATGCTGATGGGCAACCTTTGAAAGAAAGACAAGACCGCATTACATGTAGAGTTACAAAAGCAGTCAGAAAGACAGATGAATCTACCGCTATAAATCAATAAAAATGTGGAAGATTGTTGACATTGATGACGGCATGTCGACGGTGCAACGGTGCATGTGGTAAAGGCTGGTGAAGCAACGACATTTGGTGAGCTTGCTTCCTAACACAATGACCTAATAGCTGCTTCACTGGGTCGGAATGGTTGCCAACGAGTTGATATGGTTGACCGGTACCAATTAAGAGACATCGCTTAGGCCAAAAAAAAATGTTGTATTGGAGTAACGGGCCAGTGCAAAATAGGGTAGGGCGGGCGGATTTTTTTTTATTATTATTTTTAATGATGCATTACTACATCAAATCATCACACAGTCTATGTCATGTTATTAATATTGATACTTTTGACTCTTATTTTTGAAAATCTTAAAGAGAAGTTGCCAAAGTTACACCAGACCACAAAAAAAACACAAAAAATATTGAGAAAATCGGTTAAAAATCAGGGTAAAAACAACTTGAAAAATAAGATTTTTGAAAATCAATAAAAAAAATTAGGGTAGGTATATTTTTGTACAGGGCTTGATTTTCAAAATTAGGGTAGGGCCGGTTACTCCAATACAACAATTTTTTTTGGCCTTAAGGCTGGCGAGAGTAACAAATGAGGTGCTTAGACATATAGAAGTCAGGATTGATGGTCCAACAACCCCTGTCTCTAAGCAATGGCCTTAGTGCGATTTCCTTACAGTTCTTTTTCTTTTCTTTCTTGTCGTATCCAAACACGGTAGTTCTCAAATATGATCCAGCCAGAGATGGGTATAATGTCTGGCTCCTTCACGGAACTCTGCAAGGTTCTTGTCTGTGCATTGTTGCTCTAACAGTGGGCAGACCAAGATATATTCCATTGTCTGTGGTGCTGTTCCTCAACAACAAGTCGTATCCTAATCTGCTTCCAGGGAGCCCTACTTCTGCAAGGAAACCTTAGATCGGCCGATTCTGGTTCTCAATCTGTTGAGACATCGCCATTTAGCACATGATGAGTCGGCTCCAGATGGAAGATGCTCTCCAGGTTCAATACCATTTGATGTTACTTGGTTGATAGCAAGTATTTCTTTCTACAAGGCGACTCTCTTAAACTCATTTGAGACTGTTTTGAGGGGTTGGACTTTGTATAAGAATCTCTCTCTGGATTTAAGGCGGTTAGCAGCTGGTCTCTCTCTCCGGACATAGGGTGCTTCACATTAGATACTTGGCAGCTACGCTCTTGCATGCTCGCTACACTGCAATGGATGTCTGGTAGAGCAAATCCTGCTAGGATGTATATGTTCCCTGTTAGAGTTGGGCGAAGACATCCTGTGGTAAGCCGGCAAGAGGCATTTAACACTGGATCAAGCTTCTTGGCATTGGTTGATCTTTCCCATACAGGGCAAGCATACTCTGCACATGAGTAGCACAGGGCAAGTGCCGTCGATCTTAGGGTATGTGGCGAGCACCCCATCTTGTACCAGTGAGTTTGTTCAAGATGTTATTGAGTGAACACACTTTACTCTTCATCTTCGTGATGTGGGTGTTATAAGAGAGAGTATGGTCCAAGGTAACTCCTAGGTAGACATCACTGTATAGTGCTTCCCCCACAAAATGAGACAAACAGTCTGCAACGCCTTGCCTGAATTCCATGCCATCAAAGGTTTTGATTCAAGTAGTTCACTATCGGGCATT
>JAMKCH010031890.1:0-44673 GCA_023653785.1 Ophioderma brevispina | reverse complement strand
TATGTACATATTTTTGTTAGTCATCAAGCATTTCAAATGGTTTCTTTGCAGCTGTAGGTAGTGCTTTTGGTGGTATTTAAGTTGGCATAGTATCAATTATGAGAAAGTACAGACATTGTTTTTATGGGTCACATTGTAGTGTGCAGCCAAGAGGTACCCTGATTGTAAAACAACCCTTAGATTCACACCGGCTGCCTTCATATCACATCTGCGATGTTGTAAACAACTACACCTCTCAATAGCCAGAGTTTCTAACAAATTACCTTATCTATAGATTTTGTCTAATGCTTCAATGTTAACGTGCCTCTGTGGTGTAGTTGAGTGGTATGCATGTGATACGAAGGTTGCTGGTTTGAATGCACCCGGGTGCACCATCAATTTATTTTTTTAAACGTTTATGTGTGCCAGAAGCTTTGGAGAAAAGTTAAATTACTACTTCATCCCTGTCTACCCAATGAATTAAAAATACTCTATATATATCTATAAGTCAATATTTTCTTGTGCAGTTATTTTCGCGAATTTGGCAATGGCCTACATTTCACTAGTTTTTATTTTCACACTTGTTAAAATTTGTTAACAGGAAATGTTCATTAAACAATTAAAACAATGCCAAAAGGTCAAGAGTCAAAGGCAATATGCACATGGGATTGCACCATTAGATTTCAGAGAAGTTGAAGTTGAGATTGGGGCATTTGTTTTGTACCCTGCAGACCACGGTGAGATTTTATGGTCTTCGATTGGGTTTCTTTTTTCAAAGTAGGTATATAGTGGGTAATGTTGTGAAAATTTCTACTCCATGAAGTCGGGATGCTGTTACAGTACTACGTTTTGTGTTTACAATTTCTGAGCATTTCTTGGAAGTGCATTATTTTTTGCGGTTGTAGATTTATTCACGAAATTCACAAAAATAAAAGCCTCGCGAATATTTCTACTTATACAGTAGTACATTCCAGCCATGTTCACTCACTACTTATCCATTCACAAGCTATATTTGGACATGTGTCAACAATATACCAACATACCAAAAGTTACATTTTCAAGAAAGAATTTGGGATGTATCTGGTAAAATATTCCACTATGTCTCTACTCCTGTGTTTACTTCACAGGTGTGGCCACTGCAAGAAACTTGCTCCAGAGTATGAAGAGGCTGCCACTGGCCTGAAAACCAGCGACCCACCCATCAAACTCGCCAAAGTAGATGCCACAGAGGAGAAAGAGCTGGCTGATCGATTCAGTGTCACTGGCTATCCCACACTGAAGATGTTCAGGAAAGGAAGAGAGTATGAGTACAATGGTCCAAGGGAAGCTCGAGGTATTCAATCAATCTATTTGGTCATTCTTTTGTACTCTGCAGCAAAGCAAATACCCTGATTCATTTGTACAAGTAGCTTCAGAATACATTTTTTAAATTGAAGAATAAGATACCCTAATTCATCTTTAATTATTTGGAAGTAAATAAGAGTTGCCTTTTGAACCGTAACGGAGTCTGCTGTTGAACTATTTCTCCCAAGACTTAAAGAACCAGTTATTGATACCCTTTAATTGTTGAGACAATGCAACATGTGACGTCACTGCCAGGCTAGAAACAGTGCATTGTCCGGCAATATGCTTGTGTTTCTGTATAAGACCTGTATTTTATGGATTCACGCTCAATTGGTAGTTAGGCTCTTGAATAGCATGGTAGTCATGCCCTATTACCTCCAGCATATCCTGAAGACCAGGTGCAAACATGCAGGCCTGCCAACCTGTACGATTTTGCCGTATTTTGTCCGTTTTTTGAGTTCTAAAAGTGCCAAAAAACGGATCAATACGTTTTCTGAAAATCTCGAGTGAGAAAAGTTAAAAAAATATATTAAGAATAATATATCAAATAAAAAAAACCGCAAATGACGTCGGGTGCCCCCTGGAAAGGCAATATCTGAACTATAGATGGCGCTAATCCGGATATCGTTGCTGAGTACAAAGTTCAGATTGTATTACTCGCTGCGTGTTGTTTGTAACGTAGTCATTTGCTACACGAATATTGAATCCCGGCACTGCCCCCTGGACCCCTGCCAGCGGCACCAGGGGCCCTAAACCGGGCCCCTGGACCCCACCCGTTAAAGGTTTCGCGGCAAGCTGCTCGTCGTGGGTGCTTCGCACGCACATGTCATATCACATGGTCGACAGCATTATTTTAAGTTGAACTAGAGGAACCCGAGTTGTTTTACACTAAAATAGTGATGTCGCCAGTGTAATATGACACGATAAATACACGGCAGAGGCTAAAAGCAATACCTTTTATTTGCGCTCATTCTTTAACCTTTATTCAAAATAAGAAGCTATTAGTAACATATTACTAAAATTATGGTAGATTTTATCCAATGAACTACCCCAGCTTTTTAAATCATTCAGTCCATTCTTACTATGTGCCTTCAATAGGTTCGAGCAGTGCGTCTGCGTATCGCGTTGATGTATACGCGCCGTACCTTGTGATATCGTCTCATCACATGGCCAGGAACCAGTGAAATTGCGTAAACAATCTCAAGTGTTTAAAAATTTACTTTAGCATTTAAGAAAACTTCACTTTATTTACCGATTTCCTTTTTAACACTGTTAACATTTTCCTCCAGGTATTATTAACTACATGAACCAGCAGTCTGGAGACAGTTCTATGCACCTGGACTCCCTCAAGAAAATCAGGGACTTCTTGGACTACACTGCCGATGTCAACATTGTGGGGTTCTTCAACGATGAGGAGGATGAGTTATACAGGACATACCAAGATACAGGTGAGGAAAGGTTAACTTAAATTGAAGAGTGTAGAATAAGAAGTACCTAAGTGTTAAAAAATAGTTCTAAGGCAAAACTAATGCAATTTTATAAATTTTTCTAGAGGTGATAAACCTTTCCGTTTTCAACTCATCTTTGGCATAAATTAAAACAACATACAAAATTATAATTTTCACAATTTTTTTAATTAAAAAGCCATAATATTTTCATTTACTGATTTGTTAAAAGAAGGTGGAGTACATTTTCTTAAACTAATGTTGTGGACTTAAGTACTTCTTATTCTACACTCTTCAATTGTTCCTTTGGTTTTTTTTTCTCAAAGAAGAGTCAAACCAGAGAGTTGTGTTAGATCAGTCCTGTATCATTCACCCAGTGTTCTGTAAATTGATAATGCTGAAATCCACAGTAGCTAAGCAGAAAAATATTAGGGTGGTTATAATGCTAATTAAAATTTTAAAAACCCAAAACCATTGCTATTTAACCTTGTTTGGTATAAAATTGGATTGATTGAGCCCATATTTATTGGTCGAGCTATGAGTTGCAAAAATATTGGGCGAGATGAAGTCGAGCCCAATCATTTTAAAAATTTTAGATCTTGTCCTACCCCCGTGTGTGTGTGTGTAAATAGTTAACAGCCTAACAGGTCACCCTTCAGCAAAACCCAACAAACTGTATTGGAAAAAGCTTTTCTGAATTGTTATTGAAAACAAATCACTGTAGTTTGTTGTGGGCCACCAGCATAGCTAGCAGGACCATTTAGTAATCGGTTGTGCATGTGTGTGTGTGTGTGTGTGTGTGTGTGTGTGTGTGTATGTGCGTGTGTCTCTAAAATATTAGGTTTTTTATGGAGCAGCCCACAGCTTATATTCTTTGAATATATCGAGCGTCAAAGCTGAGAACTGCAAAATTGTAGTTTTAATTTGCATGAAAAAGTCATTTTCCCTAACTATTTTGAGTGCGATTGCCACTTGTTCATGCTTGTCACCATTATTGTCCCCGCCGAACGAGTTCGGAACGGGGACTATGAAATGAGCAGCGTCCGTCCGTTCGTCCGTCCGTTCGTCCGTGATAAAAATGTTAACCCATGTTGTATACGATTTATCTGGAGTTCAGTAAGGGCGACAATGATGTAACTTGGTGGAAACAAGCGGGTTGATGAGTTCTCGACCTGATTAGATTTTGGGGGTAAAATATGCTAATTAAGTATCTCATTTGCATAATTTACGAAAATTATCCTGCAAGGCCCGTGTACTAATGACACAATTAAATGCACGGCCTAGGCTAAAAGCAATACGCTTTATAATTCTCTCTCGCACTTCTTTAACACCTTTATTCATAATAAGCTAATTAACTGACATTAACTAAAGATTATGGTATATTTATCCAATGACTACCCCAGCTTTTTTAAATCGATCAGCACATTCTTTAGCTACCGGGATCAGCCGGCGCATGCCTAAAATCGCCGTATAAGATTCACACCTTAACGTATAAGCCGCAACGCCAGATAAGCCACCCCACGACGGTGGGATCCTACTTACACACAAAAGGGAAGGTTGAAAACAGCTTAAATAACAGCATATACCCATGTTGGTAAGAAGTTGAGAACACTGAATCTTCAGATTGTCGGCGCATTAATTTTTTATTTTTTATTATCTTGTGGTTTCACACTTCAAGACCTCTCAACGTATAAGCCGCTTCAGTATAAGCCGCAGGCATCCTTTGAATCGCCTTTGAAAACCACGTATAAGCCGCGGCTAATCTTTCCGAACATTACGGTAATGTGCCCTTAAAATAGTGTTATTCGAGCATGCGTCTGGCGTATCGCGGTGATCGTATAATATGCCTGTACCAGTTGTGATCTTTTCCCCTCATCACACGGCTAGGAACCATAAATTGCGTAAACAATTCCTCAAGTGTTTAAAATTTACCTTTACATTTAGAAACTTTTGGTTAACTTTATTTACCGATTTCCTTTCCTTTTTTAACCTGTTAATATTTATTCCCCAGGTATTATTACTGACATGAACCACAGTCTGTGGAAGACATTTCTATGCACCTGGACCACTAGAAAAAACAGGGACTTCTTGGACTAAACCCCGCTATTCAACATTTGTTGTGGTTCTTCATCAACGATGAGGAGGATGAGTTATACAGGACATACCACGATACAGGTGAGGAAAGGTTAACTTAAATTGTTCCTTGGGGTTTTTTTTTTCTCAAAGAAGATGGTTTTAAAACCAGAGAGTTGTGTTCCTGTAAATGGATACTGACGGATCAAACTGTGAAGGGTTGTAAACAGGTGTAGGGAGAATATAAGTAATCAAAGGTGAACGATACGGGGAGAAGTTTGGGGGCGGTGAATGGCGTAACTTGACGGGTGTGTACTAGGGATTAATGGGAACGGGGAAAACAGTGTAGGAGTGGTGTGGTTATGAGAAGGGTGCGTCGGAGGGTGGCGGGGGGTGGAAGAGAGGAACAGTTTAATGGGAGTGTGGTTGTAGGAGAAAATTGCTCCCTCTGGCCCGTAGCTAAGCAGAAAAATATTAAGGGTGGTTAATAATTGACTAATTAAATTTTAAAAACCCAAAACCATTGCTATTTGACCTTTGTTTGGTATAAAATTTGGATTTGATGTTGAGCCCATAATTTATTGGTCAGCCTAATGAGTTTGCGTGGTGTGTTGTGTAAAATAGTTAACAGCCTACAGGTCACCCTTCAGAAACCCAACAACGCTGGTAATTGGCAAAAGCTTTTCTGAAATTGGGTTATTGAAAAACAATCAACTGTCGGTTTGTTGTGGGCCGCCAAGCACATAGCAGCAGGACCATTTAGTATCGGCACGATTTGTGCACTGTGTGTGTGTGTGCTGTGTTTGTATGTGTGTGTGTGTGTGTATGTGCGTGTGTCGCTAAAATATTTAGTTTTATATATGGAGGCAGCCCACAGCTTTATATTCTTTGGAATATACGATCGCGTCAAAGCCTGAATAACGCCAAATTGTAGTTTTAATTTGCAACATGAAAAAGTCAATCATTTTCCCTTACCTATTTTGAGTGCGATTTTGCCACTTGTTCATAGGCTTGTCCCCCAATTAATTGGTCCCCGCCGACGAGGTTCGGAACTGGGAACCTATGAAATGAGCATCGATCGTACCGTCCGTTCGTAAGAACGGATGAACCTTGTTGCCGTCGGTATAATCGTCATAAAACAATGTTAACCCAGGTTTATAACGATTTATCTGAGATGTTTAGTAAGGGCGCACTGTGATGATAACTTTGGTGGAAACAGCGGGTTGATGAGTTCTCGACCTGATTAGATTTCTGGGGGTCACATATGCTATTAGTATCTCAATTTTCATAATTTCGCAAATTAATACCTTGCAAGGCCTTGTGGTACAATTTTCGGGATTCGTAATGGCATATGATGTAACTTGGTGGAAAGAATCGGCTGAAAGAGTTTCTCCGACTGATTAGATTTTGGAGCATATTTCGGCAAATTGGGTATGCAAATTTAGCTAATTTGGTTTGTCCCCGCCGAACTAGTTTCGGAACGGGGACTATGAAATGAAGCAGCGTCCAGAGTCACAACATGGGATCTTTCCTTTGCGGTTCACCGTTCTTTCGTCTATCTTTCGTTGTGTGGGACAGGTCGTGATTGTGTGCTGGTAATGAGGTTGTTAGGGCCCTTGAGTTTTTTCGTCCGTCTGTGACAAAAATGTTAACCCATGTTGTAAACGATTTATCTGGAGTTTTACGTAAGGGCACATTTGTGATGTAACTTGGTGGTGAGAAGAACGGGGCGATGAGTTTTCTCGACTGATTTAGAGCATTAGTAGTCCCGTATGTAAAATATGCTACATTAGTACTAACTTTGCATAATTTTTATTGAGAATGTCCTCAGCAAGTCCCTTTGTACAAGTTTTTCTGAGTTCCGTAAAGGCTTATAAATGGATGTACTTGGGGTAGAAGGAAAGCGTGCTGAAGAAGTTCTGGGAGACCCGATTAGAATTTTGGGCTAATATTTCGGGTAAATTTTATATCAATGAGTCTAATTTAATATGCACAAATCAGCATAATTGCGCTATATTTTTGAAAAAACGGTCATCGGAATACTCAAAATTCCCCTCGCTGCTGAAACTAGCCTATCATAGCAACATCTTTGTTTTGCAATTTGAAGATATGTGATATATGCGGCGTAGCTATGCAAATGAGCTAATTAAATATTCGTAATTGCTTGTAAGCTTTTAAACGGTACAATAATTCGGAGGGGCAAAATTCTTTCACTACCAATGGACTCTATGCTAAATGGGGAGGGGGTTGAGGTGTTGCGGGGTGAGATGGAGGGGTTTGGGGTAATGCGGGGGTGTTTGGGTAGGGGAGTTGGGTGATTGCTGATGTGGTTTTAGGGTTAGGGGTATGGTTTTGGGTTTTGGCTGGGTGGTTTGGGTGAGGTGTGTTTTTTGTTTTTGCGGAGTTTACATTGTGGTGGGGTAGGTTTTGGTAGTGTTACTCTTTTGTGTGTTTGCGGTATGTATTTTTGCATTTGTTTGTTGGGGTTTCAATGTGTTGTGCTGGGTGTTTGCTGGGGGTGTGTGGGGGCGAAATGGGGTGTTGCGGGTTTTGGGAAGGGGATGGGCCGGAGGTTGGGGGGGGTGTTCTGGGAAAGGGGAGGTGTGTTACAGGGTATTGGGTGTTGACTGGTATTTGAGGGTGGTTTAAGGGGGGAAGGGGGGGTTGGTGAGTGTTGCGGGGTGGGAGGGTTGTTTGGGATGGGAATGGTGGGTGCGTTGGGGTTTTGGCTCGAGCTTTGTTTTTTTGTCTCTTTTGGGGGTGTTGGGGGGTGTGGTCGGGTTTTAGGGGGGTTGGATGGGGTGGTGGCGTTTTTCGGTCTTCTTGGGGTGCGTGGGTATGGGCTTGTTGCTTGTTGCGATCTCGATTGGGGAGGGGGTGAGGTGTTGAAGTGCCTTTATTGCATGTTAGTGCATCGCAACATTCGTCGTGGAATATATTTACGCATCGCGTAAATACGAGTTGCCTTTGTTAATATGCAAAATCAGCATAATTGCTATAGTTTTGGCAACGGTACATCGGATACTCAAAAATTCCTGTGCTGCAAGAAAAGCCCTATCATTGGCACATGCCTTTTTGCAATTTAAAAGTATGTGATATATCTGGCTTGGTATTCAAATGGACTAATTAAATATGCATAATTATTGTATCTCTAAATGGTATGTCAGATAGGCCCAATTTCCCTTCGCTACTGGATACTCCTATGCCATAGGGGAGGAGTGGGTGTTGCGGGGGTGCACGAGGTGATTTGGTCCTCTTGTTCTTTTTTCTGTTGGGTTGGTTTCCCACTTATGGGCGTTTGTACTTACATTATTCTTTTTTCCTTGTGTTTTTGCTCCTCCGAATCCGTTTCGTCTGGATGTGGTGTTGTTGTCCTGGGTGGCGTCGGGGTCCGGTAATGGTTGTTAGCCCGCCCGACCCCATATCCGCTCCCCCACCCCAGCCCGTTTTTTTAGGGGCCGGATGGGGGCGGGGTCGGTTTGAGTTTGCCCTCGCCACTGTCTTTTCTCTGGGTGCGTGGTTCGTGTATAGTCATTTTTGTCGACCAGCCCAACCTCTCCCCGCCCCCTTTCTTTTTGGGGCGGGGGGGTGTTGGCGCCTGGCGTGCCCTTTTGCGGCTTCGGTCTGCATGAGGCTAATTAAATCTGCCTATGCCTGTATCTCTCGAAAACAGTTACGTCGGATATTCCAAAAATTCCTTCCCTTTGGTTGTGTTATGACACCGACTAACTATGCCACAGATATCCGTCCGTTTTTCCGTTTACTGTTCATACCTTATCCTTTTTTTTTTTCCTGCTTTATTCTTTGGGCGGTTTGGCGTTTTCTCTGTGTTTTTGTTGTGTTATTGGTTTGCCGGCGCGCACCACTCCCACCCCCACTCACTCAGACCAAAATCTCACCCTACAAGTGCTTTTTTCCTCTTCATTTTTGTTTTATTGTTTTTTTTATTCTTTTTAATTTTTTTTAGTCTTTTCCTGTTTTTTTCTTGTTTTTCTATTGTTTGCTTGGGTGTGCTTCTTTCCGTGTCTAGTGGTGTGGTGTGTGTTTTTTTGTGATTTGCTTGTTTTTTTCTGTTTTTTTTTTGTTTTTTGTCTCTTTTTTTAGGGTTTTTTTGTGGGGGAAGGGTGGGGGGGGGGGGGGCGCGGGCTGGGGGCGGGGGGGGGCGGTGGCGGGTGGGGGCTTTTTGGTTCGTGGCTGGGTGGGTTTGGGTTATGTGGTATGTGGCTGGTTAGAGATGGCTTGTAGGTTTGGTTGGTTTCTGGAGTATCTTTTATGATTATGGGCATTTTGACGGTGCGTTTGTTTGGGTGTGTGTTATTCTCATGGTGTTTTTTTTCTTTGGTTGGTTGTTTTATGTGCCTTGTGGTGTGTGTTTGTTCGTTGTTATGTTGTTCTCTGTGTGGTTTTTGTTTCTATGTTTTGATCGTTTGTTTCGTTGTTTTGACCTATAGTGGAAGGTCTTGCTTGGTGTTGTATTGATGTTTTCTTTTATCCCTTTGGTGGTCAGTCTTCTTTTATCTGTTTGGGTTTTCGTTGCTTTATTTTTCGTTGTTCTTTGGATATTTCATTTGTTTTTTTATTCTTTTTTCTTTGTCGTTATTCTTTTTAGTTTTTTTTGTTTTTGTTTTGTTTTTTTGGTTAGTGTTTTTTTTTGTTCTTGTTTTTTGTATGTTCTTTTGTTTTTTTCTTTTTTTTTTTTTTTCTTTTTGTTTTTTTCCTTTTTTTTTTTTTTGTTTTTATTTCTTTTTTATTTTTTCTTTGATTGTGTCTTTTTGTTTTTTATGTTTGTCTTTTTGTCTTTTTTGTTTCCTTGTTTTCGTTTTCTTTTTCTTCAGTTTTATTTTGTTATGTTTTTTTGTAAAAAAAATAAAAAAAATATATTTGGTTTTTATGTTTTTTTTCTCTCTTGGTCTTGGTTTTTGTATCTTTTATTTATTTAGGTTTTTTCTTGTTTGCTGTTTTTCTTCTGTTGTGTGTTCTATTTTTTATTTGGTCGTTTCTTTTTTGTCGTTTGTCTTTTTTTCTTTTTTTGTCTACTTCTTTTTTATTTTTGGGGGATGTTGAACAGGTGGCCTGGCGGGGGTGGTGGTTGGTGTTTTGGTTCGGAGTTTTGTTTGGGGACGGAGGGGGTCGGGTGTTCCCCATTCCTGTTTTTGGGGGCGGGGGGGCTTCCGTGTTGGCCTTGTTTTGTGGGGCCGCGGGTGTTATTAGTTTCGTTTTGTTGGGGCGGTCGAGTGAGACACGTGCTTTTGTTTCTAGAGTCTTTTTTTGGGGAGGGGACAGGGCGTGTTAAGGGGTATTGGGGTGGGGTGTTTTTGCGTTGAGTTGGGTGTATGCCCGGTGTATCCCCCCACCGCCCCACCTCCTCTAAAGGAAGCCCCGCCCTTCTTGTCGGGTGGTTTTCCTTTTCGTTTTTGTCTGTTAATTTGTTTGGTAGGGGTGGGTGCTGCTGTTGTGTGGGGTGCCCACTCGTTTTGGCCTGGTGGGGGCCCAATGGTTGGTGTGTCTGGTTGGCTTCATTTTTAGGTTCTCATATTGTGCTGTTTGTTCCCGGGTTTTGGCGTCCTGGGGCGTCTGGCTCTTTTCTTTTTAAGTTGGGTTTGCCCTGGTTGATTGGGCGCGGGGGGTGTTACGTATTGGCCATTTTAGAGTACCTAACATTCTGTTATATGGTTGGATTTAAGGCCGGTTGATTCATTTTTCAGCAGCGCTTGGTGGAAATATTTGTAATAATAGAATGTATTGTTGTGGGCCCGTGGGTAGTGGCGCTGCAGTCTTGGTGTGTGTTAGTTAATGCTGATAGGGGCTGAAAGGAGTAAGTATTGTTATTTTGTGGTAGTTGCATTATTGCATGTTAGTTGAATCGCAACAGGCAATAAACAAATTCAGGGCGGGGACATATTGTTACGCATCGCGTACAATACGATTTTTCGCCTTGGTTTGGGTTTTAGAGATCTGTTAGCATCGCAAATTCCCTTATCCATTTCCTTTTTTTGTGAAGGAGCACCCCAAAACAAAAAAAATTGCTAATGGATTGTTTTCTAATGCTTTTTCAAATGTAAATCATCATTGACCACAATGAAAACTATTAAAAAATGTGCCCCTATCTTGATTATTTTTCTTTCTTTCTTCAACACATAATCCTTCAAGACGAATACCGATTTGCACATACTTTCGATCCCAAGGCAACGAGATTCTTTACAAGCAATGCCAATCCATTGTGGTCTTTGTACCAGAGAGATTCCCATAGCAAATATAGCCAATAGACATGTACTACAGCAAGGGGTATGTTTTAAATAACGTTGGAGAGAGGATGGCTTTGGTGACCTTTTCTGTGGCCACAGATATTCAACGCGGTCAACATTTAAAATTTGCATAGGGCTGATCCCTTTCTATTTGTTGTTTTTTTTCTGAATATATTCAAATTCATAAGAGACTGTGTGCCGACTATTAATTATAAAAAAATTTCGGAAAAAAGGGCATGTGGTCTGCATTTGTGTCTACGCTGTGTCGGTGTGTGTCTGTGGTCCGCCGTTCCCTACCTTGCGTGGTGTGGGTGAGTTATGTAGGTGTTGTAGCTGGATTAACACCACCCCTTATCAGAAAAAATCAAAGCTTTACAAGCTAGCCGGCAGTATCTATCTAGTGTTTCACTATAATAAAAATAATAAAATCATGGGCAGGATTTTGGTGTAAACAGGAGAATTGTGTTTCAGACTATTTGAAACCAGCTAACTTGAAAATAAAATTATCTAAAATATCAATTTACTTTTTCTGGGACCTATGTGTATAAAAACGCAAAGGCCATAAGGCCAGTAATGATACTGTCATTTAATAAAGTACAGTAATATGCCAAATACTATTTTTTCCCAGTAAAATATGTACACAAGAATGTTTCAGTAATGAATATTTTCTCCCAATGCGACAATCTAGCATGTCATCCATTGGATTTGCCAATCTAAAGGGACAGGTGGTCAACCACCTGAGTTATCCCGAGTAATCTATTTTTAGAGTTATTGTAACTTTTTGCAAATATTTGATTTTTGTATTAAAAAAGTATACATTCTTCTAAAAAAGAAAAATTTGGACGAGAGTGGACCCCGATTTGGCGCTGATTCTGTTAATTTCCGTTATTTTTGAGGAAAACTACTACAAAAAACATGAAATTTTGCTCTCTCCAATTTTTTTCAGACAGCAATAACCAAACACAAATTTCAATTTTTGTTGATTTCTTATGATTTTTTTTTAGAAACAAGACATTTGTCTAGGGACGGTTTTTCAATTTTTTAAAAAAAAAAAAATAGAGCTTTGTTCGAAATATAAGTAAAAGGGTTCCACAAAAAAAAAAGAGTGAATTTTTACTTTTTCTTTTCAAAAGTTTTTTGAGTATAATATTTGGAGAAAATCTCTTTCGTGTAAATCGAAAAAAAATTGGAGAGAACCGTTCCTAAAAAGAAGAACCGACTAATGCTATCGTAGGAAACGTTAAATAACCTTCCCTTTTACATTACTTCTTCTCGTTCTTTTAAGAGGTTAATCTTGTCTCTGAAAATTTGCAAAAATTTTGCGAAAATCTGAACATTGAGAAAATGTTTTTAGTAAAAAGGTTGACATTGTTCAGCCATTTCCAGCTGTCCTCTTAAATAACTCCATCTTTGAACTTAAAAAATTTGAGTAATGCTGTGCCAAGTGAATGAAAATAACCAACTTTTATGCAACTATTGAATCACAAACATCTTTTTTGTTGTCTCTTCTCAATTTAAGAATTAGAAGAAAATTGAACAAAAAATTTCTCCTGGTCTAAAATTAGCGCTTTTGTTTACATTTTCAAATATTTTTTGTTTTTTTCTTTTTGTTTTTTCCACGATGCGTTCGCGCAAAAGTACATTTAAAACCACGCGCACCTACTCATACAAAACACAGCCAAATTTCACCATGCGACGCGATGCTGTTGCTTTGCGCCCGACGGCGTGAAATGTGCTGTTAAGACGTTAAAGACTATGTGGTTTTTGTGACTTTAAATGGTCAGAATAGCTGTTTTTAAATCGGCAAAACACTACAGCTCAGCGATTGTCTGCATGGATTAAAACTTTTGTGGTAACCAATAAACACACCAGGTTGAACTGTGTTAAAATGGTGCAACAATCAATAAAATTCGTTAAAAACACAAGCACTAGGGTTGACACTGCCTCTTAAGCTATAACAAGTAATTGAAAATGAGGAATGATTACTTTACTTTTCTTTCTTTTGGGCATTTTGATAGATGGGGATGCTGATAGTATGTCCATGAAATCAATTGACAACTTACCCCACTCATTTTGGTACACAAACATGCTACTTCACAGAGCTTGACGGCATTCTCACTCAAATAACGACCCACTACCCTACGATAAACCCTCTTTGGGTGCAGCCAATGACCGCCAGCCAATAAGGACAGGAGTACCAGGGCATAAGGCCTTGGTACGTAGCCTATGTATGATGTATACTTTAGTTTTTGATCACCGAGTAGGTAAGTCCCATGGCTGTGTGATGGTTATTTATGCAAAGAATGGTTCTTACAAGATCATTATTATGGCCAAGAAGAAAAAATTCTATAAACCTTTGTGCAAGTTTCAGGCAAATCGGAATCTTGTGGCCACAACTTGGATTTCCATTCTCAACGTCATGCCAGAAGTCTTTAATTTCCGAACAAGCTAGGAAGAGGAGGGGTCTCAGTTCATGTTGCGTGTGCCTCTGCCGATTAGGGTCAAATATAACGTTGAGAGAGGTGTTATGTCCTTTATATAAGGGCATGTAAAATCCAGATATAACTCCCACAATCACTATCTACATGACAACACCAGTTCATTTTTGTAATCTGTTTTTTTTGCGGGCCACCACTACATAAGCTGGAGGAACCATACCCTTAGCAAACCTGTGCGTGGTGTATGTTTGGGCTTGTGTGTGGTGGTGGTTTGTGGATGTGTGTTTTTGTGGATGTTGTGGTGTGGACGTGTGTGGTCACTAAAAATGAAAAATTTTGAAAAATTGTGGGTTTTTTTTTTCAAATTGACCTCAATTCAATTGGAACCGCAAACTTGTGTCATATGGTGCACCATGGGGATCTCTCAATAATGGAGATTGAGGTCAAAGGTCATGTGGTCAAGGTCCAAATGTTTTCATGTGTCCAAGGTCAAAGGTTTCAATGTGGGGGTGGGTCAAGGTCAAAGGTCCCAATGTTGATTCAAGTTGAAAAATAGCTAAAAATGGTCAAATTGACCTCAATTGAAATGAAAAGGGAGGTTTCAATATGGGACCCAAAACTGTGTCATAGGTAGGGTGCAGCCATGGATCTCTCAATATTATGAGGTTGAAAGGTCATGTGTCCAAGGGTCAAAGGTCATTTGAGTCAAGTTGAAAAATAGGCTTAACTGTAAAATTTACCTCAATTGAAAAGTTAGGTTCAATTTGAACCAACCTTTTCATAGTTGCACCAAGGGATCCCCTCATATATGTTGATGAGGTTCAAGGTCATGCCAATGTTCAAAGGTCATGGAGCGGCCCACACTTATTCTTCTTTGAAATATAACCGAGCGCGAAAGCCGAGAACCACAAAGTTCTAGTAATATTGTCACAAAAAAATAAATTAGGGAGAAAACTACTTTTTGTATAACCACCACCATCAATGTGGTAACAATTACAGTTTCCTCCTGCAAACGGATTGTGTGCCAGCGTGGACATCCCTGCAGAATACATGAAGCACTCAGTGGTAGACACAGCCTGCATGCTTGGAACTCATTTTGTATTCTGTGGGCGTACGTTGCTACTATTTTGCTTCATGGCTACCAATGTTTCCATGCTGTCCACAATTTGGTTTGAACGAGACATGTCAGTTGCCGCTGCTGTATAATCGACTCCCAGTGTTACCATGCCGTTCCTTCTTATTCCCGCTCAACATCCAGCGCAGAACGCAGAATTTGAGTCCCACAGATTGTGGAAGTAGCCAAGAACAAAGACAACCAGGATCTCCAGTTTTGCAATTGCTGCCGAGGACTCCTTCAAAGACGACTTGGGTGAATACATTGGAAGCTTGACGGACAGTGGACGAGGAAATCAAATTGGCTTGTGGTAATGCTTGAGGGCAAGAGATTCAAGGATGGACCAGAAGATACTTTTTAATCAGAACCCTGTGCAGAATTCAATTGAAGATTGGGAAGAAATGGTAAGTGTTATTTTTGGATCACAGTTTTCAGGGAATACCATCTATTGCGGATTTATCTACTGTTTATATAACACAAAAAATATTATCTGTCATTGACCTTGGTTGGATACTATTAATATCCCCGTGCATAACATATTTTGAGATATATACCCGCGGATCCTCAACTCTTTCCTGTCATCTGATTGGTTACAAGTGGAGGCATAATTCAACTAGCTTCAAGAATTGAACCAAAAAATGGACTATGCCCTGGGCGAGTGGGCATCTCATTCATGAATATGCCCGGGACACCTCTTCCCAGCATAGAGACTGCCGGTCGACATCATCCGTAGTACGATGTACATATTGAAGCTGGTGTAAGAGATGAATACAGCGCAAACTCGCCGGGGTCACATTTCTGTGTTTTGAAAGCAGACGATGCAGCTTTTTGGGGAATTTTTGTTTCAAACATTTACCACCAGTGCTTGTCGCAGAGTCGGTACACAAAACAACACCGAACAAGTGCAAAACAAAATGGCTGACTCACAGCCACGCTTTGAGCTTGTAGGAACGACGAAGGTCTTAAATGAATTATAGACGGCAGCTGATATTGCTAGATACAACGGCAGGTTAAATACGCGTAAAGAATTCGAGGATTATTTTGACAGCGGTGACGACCCATCTGCAGGCCGTGGGGCAAGGTTGCCGAGTTCGGAGTTCGATGAATTGCTAAGCATTTGCCGACAGAAAAAATGACACTTTGTATAGCAAAAAGCAATGATGGCGATTCCTTTTGGACTCCAACGTCCACTTCACTTCCTCTCCCCCCTCAACACAATACAGTTGATATCAAAGGTCATTGAAGATTTTGCTAATTACTTCACGAGTTTTTCAATGTTCTCTCACAACCCTGAAAAACAGCAAGGTAAGGAGCTTTTTTCCTGGCTCTTCTTAGTGTTACCCTCCCCCCCCACCCCTCCCCTCCTCCCATCTCCAGAAAGACATGGCCTGATTCACAAATTCAAGAGTCACTGGATTTGAATGTTCCACAAGGTCTACAGGACAAAGGTGTTCCTGGATATATCGCTGTACTTTTGCAATCTTGGCAGGAAGAACTTACGAGACATGATGTAGACTTTTTAAAAAAATGTTGACATGGAATTGAAGTGTAACTTGTGGAATTGAACGTGTTACTGTTTCGCGTTTTGCTGTTTATAATTTTGGATTGTTTAATTGGAACACTTTAGGAATTTGGATCCTTGAGAACTATCGGTAAGTTTACACAAATTGTTTTTACTTAAACATGGCCTTACACATATTAGGCCTATGTTAAAGAATCTTGGCTTAGAATGTTCTTTTAATTTAAAATACCACTCAATGACAAGAATCTATATATTCGGTATATAAAAACAAATATTACTGCACAGTTTTTATATTCGGTACCATGGGTTGAAAACTTAGGGCCCCTCGGTGAATCTCCGAAACCATAACACTATGGGCCCCTCGTCTTACCCTCGGGGCTAGTATGGTTTCGAGATCACCTTGGGCCCTATAGTTTCAACCAGCCCTCAAAAGCAGTCCAATATTTGGGGGTAATAAACACTAGGTTCCCCCAAAAAAATTTTACAGGAGGGAAAAAAGTTCCCATAAAAATATCCTATTTCCTCGTTCTCTCGCTCCCTCCCCCCCATACACAGGGAATAGTTCATTTTTATGGAACTTTTTTTCCGCCACTGCATTGGATCTTGACTGGGACTTGAGTTTTCGGTGGCAATCTGCTACTCGACGGAACTTGGCAAGTTTTTCAAATGACAAGCAATATTTTTAATATGTGATATATAAAACAATGTTTTTTAAGTTTTTGATAAAAAAAGAGCTTTGTGAAAATGGTGCAAAATACTCCCCTTGGTGACTGGAGACCGTGGCCTACTAATTTTTCCCAAACCGAAGTTGAGGGAAATACGTAGGCTCACGGTCTCCAGGCACCAAGGGGATGGTATGTTTGCGCACCATTTCCCTCATGAGCAGTCAAATTTTTCTATGTATCTTATAGATAGATCACACCCAGATAGAGGGTGATAAATTGAGTCCAATCCCACACGGCATCAGTTTTGGGAAATTTCAGCTCATTGGGGGTCATGGGATTCACAAAGCCTTATTCTAGAGGTGCTTGTTTCCGATTTTTTGTCTATCGTGTTCTCTCTACTGCTTATGTGAGAGCCTGACACTTGTACACACTGACCACCACGTCTCCGTGGGACAAACTTTCGGTTTTGCTGCTTAGACGCTATAATGCATAGTGCAACGTTAACGCCCTATTCACTACGTGATAATATTGATGGTTAACCATTAAACTACTATTTTATCTGTATCTTTAAAAAAGGATTTAAAACGAAATTTTCAGGACATAAGGAGAAAATACGCCTTTCATCTGATATCAAACTTGATAACACTTCCACTACACTCGGTAAATCGGGGGTGGGGGGGGCCAAGACGATCGGAACAAGCATCCTTTAATACCTAAAAACATGACTTTTACACCATTTAGTAGCCTACAAAGCATTAGTATCTATAAGGGATTTAATCAGCTCATGAAATGTTTTGTGGTCTTCATCTTCTTGAATACTTTTTATCCCGAAGTACTGTCATGTTTTTGGTACAGTCAAGTATAGGCAATTACCGGCTTTATGGATTCTTTCAATACCTCTGATCACGACACACCCAGTGAGTGCCACCTTTTGGAAGGAGTACCCCTAATCAGTGTAGGGTGCGAAGTCCCTGGTTAACTTCTTCAGCAGAGACACTTGCCCTGGGATGTTTGGGGGGTTGAATTTTAGTATTCTGTCTGCTGGGGTCTGCCTCTGGCGCCACATTATTCTTCAACCAGATTTTATTCCTGAGGCTTGCCAAAATCATAGGGTGGTGGCAACAACACAAAATTCTTTCCCAGGGATTTAAATCAGTACACATTTGGGAGAACTATTCATTGAAACAGAATCACCTGCTCATGTTGGGCAAAACAAACCATTATTTCCATTAGGCTGCCAAATTCATAGGTGGTGGCACAACACAGAATTCTTTCCCCGGTATTTAAATAATCAGGTAATACTACATTGTAGAACAGTCATTGAAACTAATAATCACCCGCTCATTGATGGGCCAACCAAAACCATTATTCTTCCATTTAGTATTCCAAATTCATAGGGTGGGTGGTGACACACAAACTTCCTTTCCTGGGATTTAATCAGGTACTACATTTGTAGAACTATTCATTGAAACTAGATCAAACTGCTCATGGATGGGCACAAAACCATTATTCCATTGAGGATGCCAAATTCATAGGGGGTGGTGACAACACAAATTCTTTCCCGGGATTTAATCAGGTACTACATTTGTAGAACGCATTATTGAACCTAGAACCACGGCTCATGGATAGGCAAAAAACACACCCTTAATCCTTGAGGATGCCAACTTCATAGGGTTGTGGCACACACAAACTCTTTCCCAGATTTACTCGTACTATGTTTGTAGAACTATCATTGAAACAACTACGGTCTGGATTTTGATTTGGCCAACAAACCATGCAACCACCCTTAGGAAAGGATGTTGGACTGGAGGTCCTGTGTACAGAAAGCCCATACCTGTACTTGTACATCAGTTTCACAAAGTTGGATGAACAACAGTTGACTCTTCCAATTCATATCCCAGTACTCAGCATTATTTTGATGTTGAAGGGCTACTATTTAATGTTTGTCAGCAGCCGTACGCGGGGAGGGGTGGGGGTGGTGCGGGTCGCACCCCGGTCCCCCACATTCCCCAAACCCAAAAGGGGAAAAAGGGGTCCACTTTTTTGCTGAATTGTTTTTGATAAAACGTGTGCCAAATTGAGAGAAATTTGACAAGAAAGTCCACTTTTTGGTGAATTAAACTTCAAAAGTCCATCAACCAATTTGTTAAAAACTAAATTTTTACTTTTAATATTAATTAATTGTAAATCAACAAGGTCCACCGTTTTTCGAGGTCCTGCCCGCCCCAAATAAATCCTGCATACAGCCCTGTTTGTCAGTACAAAACACCTTGTGGGATATGCCAGGGTCCAAATTAAGTGCCGGGTAATAAGTAACCGATTGAAATCCCCTTGGTTATCAGCTAATCTTGCATTTCTGTACTTAAGAGAACCCGTACAACAAATATTATACAAATACAACACGTATCTCTAATAAAATAATTGTTACCACATAATCAAGTGGTTTTATTGAAAAACTAGTTATATCAAACCATACACGAATGAATTAAACCAATCTAGTCTGACCAGCCTATTTTAAAATTTGCGCTAGTGGTACCGTGTGAGTCGATATGGTTGGCACGTTTGCGTCATACATGCCATGGGAAATACAACATCGTTAAAGCGTCACGTGTGAAAGTGTGACGCTACTGTGCCGTCCTTATCGCATACACATATACCTATCCCCATATACACAGTTCGAATTTCGAATACACATGGTCAGACAAAATCTTTTTAATTTCTTTTTTTTGGGTTGTATAATTCATTTTTTTTCATGAACCCACTTGATATGTCATCAATAATTTATTTTTATAAAGCTGTATGTCTTGCTATTCTTATTACTGGTTCCCTTTGAGATTTTGTGTCGGTTGGTAGAGCAAATTTTAAGCTTACCGCCGGTCAAATTGAGTCTGTGCCAGCTAAACCCTGACCGCGAGCTATAAACACTGCACACAATCATGGTCTATGAATAAATAAGGCCACAATGGCTTTAATGATTTCGTAGCTATACTGGACTAGTTGTCCATACTAAATAAATGTGTCATTATCTTTTCCAATTCTAAAAACTCAAACCATTCATTAAAGTCCCAGCCACACCCAAGAAGAACCAAGGACAGTCATTGTAGTAGCCAAAACATTTGAAGATATGTCTTGCCGAATCAACAGACGTCATATCAGACCTCTAACGCTCCTGGTGTGGCCACTGCAAGACTTGACCAGTCTACAAAAAAATTTCAATACATACAGACACAAAGATTTTAATTGCAAAATGGATGCACGGCAAATGACCCACATCCAGTTTCAGTCCCCTTTCACTTCACCCCTTCGGGTTCCCTACCAATCTATTTAGCAAAGCCGTTGTAAAAAGAACCGCTGTTCAATTTGAGGCGCGCATAGGTCTTTAGAAAATTAAGCCGAGTTATAGAATAACATCGGCTTACTCTTTTCAAAAGGAAAAGATGAGTTATAATGTTAACTGAAATGCAGTTGGAGGGATTGAATTGAGACTATAGTCCATCCACAATATGTTGGAATTTAGCTACCACAGTAGGTTAAATTAACCATTAATGTGGCTGTTGGCACAACCGTTCCTATGAACCTTGCCTTTGGTTTCCATCTCATATTGAACACACTATGAAGACCGATGTTAACTTGTTACAAGTTTGCATTAAAGAAATTACGACGCAATCTGTCCATCAGTTGGTTGCGAATCCAATTGGGTACTTTAGTTGGGCTCAACCAATGACAAAACGTGTTTTTATGTGGTAATGTGGCCGAAACTCCGACATGCAAGAAGAGTGTATTCTTGTAGTCTTTTACGACCTGTTCATACTTTTATAATTTACTGCCACTGCATTACCGTGTATTCATTACTGGCCGTGTTCTCTGTTTACTACGTTCTGCACTCCTAATCGATTTTACTGCAGGTCACACTCAGGTCACTGAAGGTTGCAGTAAGTTGCCGTAAACTTACGAAGAGATTGCAGGTAAAAAAAATCACCATTATCACTTTAACTTCATTGCAGTACTGCCTTAAAAAAAAATACGGCACTTCCCACAAATTTAAAGGATTACTTGGAAGAGAGGAAAAAGAAATACTAGCGGGCGGTAAAAAAATAGAGACGATGGTGTTTGTGGCAGTTAGACAAGGTGCAGTTTTGGTTTACCAAGGAATTCCAGTGTAGTACACGGCTTGCCTCACTGCATTCGTATTGTGAATCAAGGTATGATTTTGGGAACGTACCTTTACGACGAATTTGAAACCAAGGCGACGGCCTCGTTCTTCCACCAAGGCGATACCATTATCTTTCACGCAAAAAATAATGGTTTCGCCGTTTCATTCGTTGTTGAGATATTGGTTCCCCAAATTCTACCTTTATTCTCATTCTTGAACAGCTTTATACTTTTAGCTCATCTTTTAACCCATTTAGTGATCTTTTAAACCGCTTTTATACAACCAGAAAGGACTGCCACCACCCGTGAAACAATCGAACAACCCGTTGAATACAACGATCATATCGCAACAAGACGCAACGTTGGCAGCGCGCAAACGTAGCTAAACGCGTACGACGCAAAAAGCGCTTCAACCTAAAAATAAACGTCAATACTCCGCGCGTACGACCTGGGTTCAATTGTCGATTGACCTGGGCATCAGCCAATAAATGCTACATTTTCACAGCTGTTTTAAGAATGCCGTAGTGCCTCTGTGTGCGAGTTTAACTTGGTCAGGCTGCATTGCAGTACTGCACTGCAACTGCAGTAAGTATGACAGACCATTACACTGTAATGATAGTATCCACCTCCTTCCACTTGTATTTTAATTTTGTTTCCCTATTGTGGTATATTTGATATCATATTCTTGTTTTTTTTAAAAAAAGTAAAAAAAAACTCTATGATTAATTTTAATTTTAAAAATGTTTTTTTTTTAATCAACTTGTTTTGTGCAGTATGATACTAAGTAACCAAAATAATTTCTTGAAAAATGTTACTAATTTTACACACATATTTGGTGAGTGTACAAAAAATACTGTTAAATGTGAAATAATTTAGATTTGTATGTAACCTGTTTTGTTGCCCACTTCAATATATTTTTATGTTTACCTATTTGGGGGGAGATTTACATTACCACCGTGTTTAGCATGGTTAGATTTTACCAAGAATCCAATAAGGGCTTGTCCTGAATTTTCAAGAACCCCGACAAGATTCTCGTAAAAATTTCAAGTCAAGTCAAACACAGTACCTCGGTAATCAGTAATCTATAGATTCTTCTCAATGTTTTTGACAGAATTCAGAGTTTTTAGGCAATGGAACAAAATTTTAACCCTGTTAGGCTGAGCATTGCAAGGAGAAACCTACTCGTATCAATTCCACCTGCCGAATCTCGCAATTGCAATATGGTGCGCCGTCAGCAAATTACCCTTACCCTTGCCAGTCAATTTTTTAACCACAGTGTTGCAATTGTGTCCCCTTACCTTGAATTGACTTACGCAAGTAATTGGGATTATTGTTAAAACCCCTCAACAAAAGAGTTTGTGTGAATCACAAGAAAGCACAGGGTTTGCTTATTGTACAAAGCGCTGTAGCTTCAAACAGCAAATATGCACTGTGGGGGCTGCGGCCATGGCCAGTCTGCCAATGTGGTTCTCCATCACAGACTGGATCACTTCTCACTGAGTGCCCTAACCTTTCGTCCAACGGTGGACATATATTTCTCAAACCCCAACCATCAACAGTGAGCTGGCTCAACGTTTCCAACATAATTTACTGCTGCCTCAAGGGAAGAAGCTTGCAACCGAGACATGCTCCTGTGTCATATTTGTATTACGTGGGCCCTGGATGTCAACTTTTTCCCATGCGCACATGGAAAACGTCGGTCTCCGGGCAATTTTTGAATGATGTGCACTTATTGCGAGTTTGCGATAATTAAAGAACCTCTTTGCGGTTAAGGTGCTAGTTGTTTGATTCCCGGGTGGGATTACTTTGCTCAATTTCCTCCTTTTAATCACTATCACTCCTGACTACTGCGAAGCAGTGACTTCTCGATAAAAAACCACATTTTGATGCATTCCGTTTGGTTACACGGAGTAGATTTGGACTTTAATACACCCTCGCAGCTAGGATTTTTTTTGTTTTTGGCTGCCAAACTACTAACTGAATATGCTATTATTCCGATGTGAAATTCTTACTGAACGGTACAGTTGCAGATTTTTCAAGTTTGTGATTTTTGAATTGTTAATCAAATCCTTCTACCAGGTTCAATGGGATCATGATCTGTGCTGACCATGTTGAAAATGATCGCAATACAAATGGCGATGGGATTGTTCAAGCCAAAAGGCATTTGATCCATATTCTTGTAAGAACTTGACCAATGAGTGATCTTGGGAAATGCTTGATGATGAAATTCATACATTTACAAGTGCCAAGTAGACTTTCATTCAAACTAAAGGTGGGCACGAGAGCAAATTTTTTTTCACACTCACCTAATCAGTGTCCCTTAAAATCGAAGTACTGATTTTTGGACCTGATTTAAAGCTTCCATCACAATATTCCCAATCTAAAGATTAAGCTGGGAAATGTTTTCTTTGGTATCAAACAGTAGAAGTTTTAATTTCGATGTGGAGCAAATACAAACTTCCGCTATGTTTTATAATGAAATATAAGCAACAAAATCAAATCCACCTTTTCTAATACATTTCTGTCGTAACAGCCAAAAACAAAGTAAGAACTCTATTGACTGTCACTCTATATGACTTACACTATTATCACACACAGTATTTTGGTGGCCTCAAAATCTCCTCTTTGCACCTTTATTTTTTCTTAATTGTACATTGTTGCCACTTATGTCAACTTGGTATCTGCCCTGCCGCTGTTTGTAAACTGCTTTTCCAGGCTGGAAAAAATTCGAATTTCTCGTAGTACAGTCCAAATTTCCCTCCAGATTGCAAAATTTCCCCTTTAATTATGTAATTTCTTTATTAAAAAAAGGGCAACCAATTCCTCCCTCGTAATAGGGAAAATTTCCTGGAAATAGGGTTCCCAAATACACTTTTCTCTCCAGGCATGCTGCTCTTTTCCACTTTGGACTTCATCAGATGACCACAAACTTGTGGTATATATGACACCAATACTACATGCGATTTCAGTCAACAAAGCGAGATCGTCCACATTTATGTCCATGCTTTTATTATGTTAGGAATGTCCGTTGTTGTTACAATAGAATTGTACACTATTTTTGTTTACTGTCAAGCTGTTTATGTTGTATCGTTCTTTTTGTTTTGAACATGATTTGTTTACATCGAAAAGTACTAGGTATAGGAGTTGCATGGGAATGTATATTGCACTTAATTGCAAGCATATCTACATTTTAAAATGTAGAATCGGTGGTGTTCACAAGAAGGGAGGGCATGGGCGTCAGTTATGTTTGCCGATGTAGCAAATGTAAGCAATTAGTTGGGGAGGGGTAAGCATACTACTCTCAGTGATTGTTCGGTGATTGTGGTTAATATCAACAAAGAGATCACAAGACATCCATAATATTGTGTCATATGAAGTGACTTTCTTACAGATTACACACTCAGTAGATTCTGTTGATTGCAATTGATTTGGTTTACCTGTATTTTCCTACAGTAACAAAATGGCTTAAGTGGAAAACAAATGTGATTTTTTGAGTTGCTTTATTTCATATAAAACATAGTGTATTCTAATTTTGTTTTGCTCCACAGGAAATTCAAAATTTCAAAATTTTTGTAGCCAAGAAGTCAGTCTCATCTTAAAATCCTTTTTAAGGGGGGCACATGTATGTGAATCTCTCATTGCACCTTAATCGTAACGATCTTCTCATTGGAGCAAAATAGGCCCTATTTCTTCGAGTCTATTTCCTATTATAATCAGTTTAAAGTAATGATGAAAAAAATAAGGGTCTACCAGTAAGCAAAGCTTGCCAACGTCTTGCAAAAATGTAAAACTTGCTGTCCTTTTTGTCACTAGTCGAGGAAATTGCGAGTTCCGTGGCCCACTTAATCCGTGCATGCCACTGCAAGATTGTTTAGCCCCCTTAGTGTTTACTGCTGCCGGTTTTATTGGTTGTGCATTGGTTTATAGATATAATAGGAGCCAAATCAGAGATATGGTAAAAGGCTGAAAAGTTTTGTACAATTATGTCCACAGGTCTATTTGATTGGTTCCTCAAAGGTTATTTCATTCTATATCATGTAATGAGCCATCAGACACCTGTTGAAAGGTATTTGACCTCGGGGTTAAATATTCACAGGTAATTGCAATGCACTCAGTAGGGCATTTTTGGTTTTATTAATGAATTTTTTTTTTGGCACCATGCTGAAATACCCAACTTTTAATGTGAGGGTTGGAGTCAATGTAACATATGCACGTATAGTGTGCTGATTGCAAGTATGGTTGTTCAATAATTCAAATTTTGATAAATGGTTTAAGTGTGGTCCCATTTTTCTCCTAATACTTTGGGATTAAATTTTCCCTTCAGAATTGTGTGGATCAAGATAAGAAAACTCCAATATGGTGGTATGTTTGATTAGATGATTAATATAAATTTGGCTAAAGCCAAATTACTGACTGCCTATGAAACACCTTCCTCCAGTTAAGCATTCTTTTTAATAAAAAATCATTATAACAATGTTATTGTGTTTTGTCGTTAAGACACTTATTGTAAAATTTGTACTTAAATTCTAGTCAATGATTGGATAAAAACCGCACTTTGTGGCACAGCGTTGGGGTTTTGGGGTTTCTTGTGTTAATATCTTTTAGTCCTTGGAAAAATGCCTTGAGCCCACAACCTTGGCAGCATTTTCCTATTGCAGTAACATAATGTTTGATATGTAAAACCTGAATTAATTTACTTGACTGTTTTGATATTTTTGTACAATGAACATGGAAACAAATAGGGGTGGGAAGTGCGTGGGATCATGATGTCCTTGAATAGAAACTTAGTTTGGGTATTGTTTCCATTTTCTTTAAACACAATTACAGAATGATTGGGCAGCTGCACAGGAAAATTGTTTGCTACTTGGGGGAGGGGACATAGAAAGGTTTTTCATCCCAAATCGATTATTGTGGCCAGGTTTTTGCGAACTGCCAACGGGAGTCATTTTAAAATTAAATCTGCCCACATGAATATTAATGTCCATTTTGAAAATCTGCTTCCCTGCCATTACTGAGTTTATTTGGCATGACCATGTGAGTTTACTTTTGACAATTTTTCTATGTGATGTGCACCCTTTCATATCTAGTAGTAAACCCAAACCTTGGCAACACCTGTTGATGTCACATGGCTTTTATTTGATTCTACTGGTGCCTGGACTAGCTATCATTCTTGTTTAAAAGGTATTGGAAAGCGCAACAGAGGCAAATATTTTGCCCAAGGCCAGTTTTCTGCTGTACTGGTGGGTACAAGAATCTGACCACATTATTTAACCCTTTGTTACCACCTTTTTAATGGGGTTTTAGTCCCCTTGTTTTTGTTCCAAATATTTGGTGGGTGTCCTGCAGAACACATACTACAATATCACAAGCTGGTGATTTTGTTTCAGGTTGATTGGCCCGATCAGTCCCCGGCTTTGGTAGGGCACTTCGAGCCATTATCGTTGGAAGACGTGCGCGATTGGCGGCTCAAAAAATAACCGTTACCCAACAAGCCTTTCATTCCAAGGTTCAAGGGCAGGGCCGAAATTAAACTTAAACTAAAATGCGCAATTCCAAAAATTGTAGATCAATTGAGCCCAAATTTATTTGGTCGAGCTATGAGTTACAAATATTGCGAGACGCATCGAGCCCAATATTTTAATACAACTCGTACGGACCACTAAATTTTGGGATAACTCATATCAGAACTTGTTGGTTGAGTATTCACAGTATACCTGTCCATTGACCACACTCCAAAGTACTGGGAATGAGACTAATGGTGGTTGAAGTTCAGTGAGCTTTGGCAGACTCGTATAACTTTGGTTCCTACCTATAGCAAAAATTATCGGCATTTTGTTTAGCCCAGTGTGCATCATGTGTACATCACACACTGCGTTTGCTGCGGTAGTGTTGCTGCATTTGTACCCACCCCGCTATCTATAATCAATCGTGTGTTAAGAATCTGCCTATTTTGGTGATGACCGTATTAATAGTATAAATCTTAGTCAATTTGACATCCTCACAATATGGCCAACTCATGTGACTTCAAAATAAGAAGCCTGTCCAGTTAAAGAGATAGTGGGTTAACTAGTTCATGTTATTTTGAATATGATAGATTATCCAACAAACGGTGTTTTTTTTTCCATTATATTTTAATTCTACCATAATTTTTCTTGTTTACCAGCATTTGGTATTGTCCTTCCAATCTACGTAATCTCATACACAATTGTCAATAAAATTATGTTTCACATCAACTTTTTCACAAGTTGTTCTTTTTGTGTATATTGGGTGGGAGGCTGCTTGGGTGAAATGGCGAGTATTTGTATACTGTAGTGCCCTTCTAAAATTGTATCTGAAAAATCGTCCCTTGGATCATTTACTGAATGGCAATAATGAATGAGGGTCAGGGAGAGCAGAAGTGAGTGGCCCACTTGAGGAAGAATGCTGGTCTTGAGCACAGTCTTTAATCCACCTCCACACCTTCTGAACCCTCCCATTGATGGTTAGCATTTAGCATTCATCAACACCTCACTCTCATGGCAGCGCCACCTCCCACTGTGGTAACGCGTTTGAATTTGACCAATACGTATCGACCTACATCCCTAGTACGTTCCCATGTCCAAGCCCGACTCTGCCTTTTCATTTCCTACGCTCGGTATAGCAAGCTACCTACGATACCCACTGTCCTGTTTCGACGACCCTGACTGACTGCTCACACGCATTGGTGCGCATGATCTAGAACACTGATTCTCATTTGCTACCTCTAAGTAGTTTGTGCTCTTAAGTGGTGCTTAAGAAGTTGCAATTTCACAGTTTTTATACTTTTGCTCCCTAACGACCACACCCTATTTTTTTTTTAAACTAACGCATTTTTCTCATCATTCTGGTTCGTTTTGCTGCTTTCATCCCATCCCAGATTGTTACAAATTTGCGCTGATTAGGTGAGTCAGTGCGTGCTTTCCTGGAACATGGCGGGCTAGTTTCACACGTGTTGTTACAAGTGTCTACCTTGGGTGACCCCTTGAGTATTCCCCCAGCCCATCTAGTCTTGTGTTGGGGAGCTTCTTGTGCTAGATGGTTTTCCTGAATTCCTTTATCTCACTTTCGTCGGCTACTTCTGTTTTTCGCGGTCAACGTTAACCCTCTATCCAACCGGTCCGGTATCGGTCCGGCGCCATCTGTTCCAGTATGGTCGGCCATCGTGCCGCAGGTCATAACTCGACTTTCGCTTCGGATGGTACGCCATCTGGATCTTTGCTCCTGTGGCGGTTTTTGAGCCCCCCACTCACTTCCTCTCCGTGGACTTATGGGTCTGCGGGTCAGTTTATATTGGTCTTCTCCTCGGCAACCGGGCCACCTACGTTATTACGTCCGGGCCTTACCGTGCATGGGAATTGGTGACACCTTCTTCAGAGTCTTCAGCGGCGCCATTTTGGAATTTTTACCGTCTGAATTTTTACCGCGTAGACCCATTTGGTCCGCACTAACACAGCGGCGGCTATGGCAAGTGTTCGTTCCATATTTCACAGACCCAAACCGGAAGTTGTTTTTTTTTGCTTTTCTTGGAGTTAGATTCACCTCGTTTTCTTCTTTTTTCCCCCGTTTGCGGAGGCTCCACTTACCGTTGTCACTGCCGAGCCTTACCGTTTGGGGACTTTTATTTTATGCCGGACACTTCCGGCGGCCTTTTGGATTCTTACCGACAATTTTACCAGCTTCCCTCATTGGTTTCCGACTAAGACATCGACCGGTCGATGCCTAACAAATTTCGTTCCATTTTTTTTCAACATAACCCGAAACCGTAAGTACAAATGCTTGTTTCTCATGGGAGTTAGGTTCCAACGGGATTTTTCGCGTATTGAGCGGGCATTACCGGTTCATCTCGGTTGTTTTGGGCTAGGATGGAATCAATTGTATACTAGGCCTGAGCTTGTACTTAGAAGATCTCCCGGTTATGGTTCCTTAAGTTCCTAACCGAATTTTGTTCGCTTTTTTTGTCTTTCGCCAGCAATAGACATGGGATTCCGACTCAGAGACCGAGGGGGAAAAACGTGGCCAAGCCCAAGCCTAGCAGTGGCTTGTCCTTGCGACCCGTGGCTCTATCTACGACGGCATAAACACCCCTAAGCGCCGGTCCATCCGAGACTGACGGACACAAAGCCGGGTCCGCACTGACCAGCAACCCCGTGTAGCCGGTAGCAGCCAAGATAGCACCGTCAATAGCCGCATCTGTGCCGAGTCTCCGATTCCTACTGCTCACCGTCACCGGCCAGCCGAGCTACCGACTCCTCCACCCCATATTGGTCCTCCCGTCATCGGGGGCCCCCCTACCATTATTACGGCCGGGCCTTACCGTTCATGGATAACTAGATTGGTGAACACCTTCTCAGGAATCGCACCACTAAATACTAGGTGTTAGCAGACGACTCATTGCCGAGACTTGTGGCGTCCGGATTGGCCCTAATGAGAGTCCCAAATGTTTGATAGAAGTTGTTTTTAATTCAGGTGTGGCTAGTAACAACCATTGGGTGTTAAAGATTGTGTCTTGCCTTTTTGTATAATTCTGAGGGTTTTGGGGAAACTGTACAATTTTAAGTTTCTAGTACACTCAACTAGGCGTGACGTTTTGAAAACTACAAATCTTTTTGATGCTCTGTAGCTAAAAAATCAGCTCCTCATATGACTTTCCAAAAACTTCAGTTTTGACGTAACCAGTCGCTTTATACTGCCGAGAAATCGACGTTTGTGAGAGGTCATTTTTGTACACAAGTCTATAGGATTATTTATGGTGTGATTCGTTCCATGGCAATCCCCGTACACCCGTCAGTACCGGCCGCTCGGGGAGCTGCCCCTTCCCGCTCACCACCGGGTCAACCACCGAGGCTGTCCGAGTACCACACTGCCCCACCGAGTACCCGCTCTCCACCGGCCCCGGAATACAATACCGTGCTCACCGCGAGGCCGTTCGGAGCCGAGAGATACCCGCCGCCCCGATCACCGCAGTCGCCGCCGGGACCACCACAAGAGCCTCTCTGGGGCTGAGCCCGCCGCCGGATCCCGCAGAGCCGTTGCGGAATCCTTGGCCGCCGTCGGGGTCACCACATAGCCGTTCCTGGAACGGGAATTGCCCGCAGAGCCGTTCCGAAACCGTGACCTACGTCGGATCACCCCAAAGCTGTTCCGGGGGGCCGGGACCAGCGCCGTGATAACGCAAAAGCCAGTTCCGGGAGCCTTGACCCACCTGAACCGACGAACCGCCATTCCCGGAGCCTTGACCACCCCGCCGCCGTTCGACCCCGCCGCCGGGGATCACCACGAGCACCCGGTATCACGCAAAGAGCCTTTTCCTCACAGCCACGATCACCAATTGGATCTCTGCAGCAGCCATTCTCGGAGCCGTGGAAGAGCAGCTGCCGCCCGGATTACCGGAGGAGCGGCTCCTTGAGCCGTGACCGCCGCAGCCGCAAAGATATTTACAACCACCACCAAGACCGACGGGATAGCGAACCCACCGCCGGAGTAGATCACCGCGACCCAAGCCGCTGACTTCCGGAACCCAGCCGCGACCCCAGCCGCAACGCCGGGGCAACCGCGACCGTCAGGTAAGACGTGACTTTTAGGACAGCCAACGACCCAACGACAGCCAGCGGGGAAGCAGTTAGAGTCCACCACGGCCAGCGCCGTCAACATGGAAACAAACTCTGGGTCAGTCAAGGATCTGAACCGCAAGTTTTTTCCCGAAGATTGGGGTCAGGACGGCCATTGGGACATGGATTCTGCGGCGTCGACCAAACTCACACGCCCTTCCTCCTCGACCGCCGTAACTAGCCGTCAAGCCAACGAGGAGCCTCACAGAGGATCCATCAAGGCCGGATCTTAGAGGTAGAGAGGATCCACAACTGGAGAAGATCCGACAACTAGGGGGGTCGTTCACCGTGATACCAGTTATGCTAGAGAGGGGCACCCCGATCCAGCGGCCTGAACCTTCACCAGAGATTGACGAGCGGGGAGAAGCTAGCTTCAGAGAAGCGGCGGCCGTACATACCGCTCGTCTCCCTTCCGGAAGCTCTGTGACACGCTCACCGTGAAGAACAAACTGGAAGGAACTTCTCACCGGGCCCACATAAACCAGAAGGGGGCGCCAAATTGGGAGGCCTTGAAACCCCGGCCCGGGATGGTAGCGACTAGTGAACGCATCCTTCCTCAGCCGCGCCCACCTGATGAACGGATGTCTAGACCCTGTCCGATTTGCAGCGAGTGCGGAGAACAGGCAACATTCAATATATACACTCCGGGACCTAGCGTTCTGCACAGGGGAACACCTTTGCAGGTAATGCATCAACTCGCCTAATGAGGAAGTGAACCGAACGCCCTCAAACTCCTGAACCCGCGGCAGTTCCTGGAGATGCCCACAGGACCTAACTCTTCGGGGGACAGGTCAAGCGCCTACACGAGGGGGATGTCGCTAACAAGAAGGCCTACGCAGCCCGCGAACGCCAGAAGGAGAAGGTGGCACCGGCTAGCCAGGGGGCCCTCCGCAGCAGCAGCAGCAACCGCAGACTTTGTAGTCAGGGATTCCGTCAGAAGAACCAGCCATCCAAGAGCAAAACAAGGGGTCAAATCCCCCAGAAAGGCGAAAGGAATAAAGACGAAAGGAAAGAGAGGATGGTGGAAGTGAAAAAAGGTTTTTGCGGTCGATCAGGATGAGAGGGTGAGGTCACCAGGTGCCTGCCCCCAGAGAGGGGGAAGTGACTATCCTCAGGCCTCAGAGCCTCCCCTTGCAGTGGGGGAGGCAGGACATCATACCCGTGGCGGACGGTGAGTTGGGGAACTCATGGTTCTGCGGCTACTAGAGACGGTGAGCCCCAAGGGACGTGAACAGACGGCAAGTCCTTTCAAGAGGTCGAGCAGCTGATTCAGAAGGCGCCGATCCTTTGGGTACCGTCCCGCGCCGTAGCATCCACCTCAAACGTTTTTTGTTGGGTGCCTAAGAACCCGGACTATAGAAACCACTGCTCTCAAAATGGGAAGGAGTCTATTTCTATATAGCTGAAGGTCATTTCATTAAATGTTTTTTTTGAAATGATCTACGTACTACTATTAATTTTGGAGTTTTAGTGTTGGGGGGTAATGCGGATGCAAGTTCAGACAAAGAATAACATCATGCATGTTAAATGGCTTAAAAAGCATTTCTTTGATTTTAGTCTCTGCCAAGACTGTTTTGATGGGTGTTTGGTAAAAGTTGCAGGGATAGATAAAGGGTGAGTAAACAAATAGGAGAGTTATACGTAAGAAAAGATAGGCCACGTAGAGTTATACACGTAATTGATGAGCTTTTACCATCTTATTGTGTTGATATTATTAAAAAAGACGACGTTTTAGGAAAATCTTTATTGGAAAAGACAGGAAGGTGTTCATACATTAAATTAAAGACTTAAAACTTGAGGATCAGTTTTACCAAATTTTGCGCGCCCAATTGGGCATTTTTTTATTTTCTTTATTTGAATGACAGGGGTGAACCTATCAGGCGTTTTATCGCTAGTATACTACAAAGGTACTTGTTCACATGAGGCCCCAAGTGTGCGGGCCGGTCCCTCAGCGGTCGGGTGGGACAAGTGGAGATTCGCAAATTTCAGTGCGGAATCCCCCAGCCAATCGTACTCTGTGGGTTCCCACGTTAGTGGCGGCGTTTGCCCGCCAATTTCCACCGATGGTCACAAAATGGTTGGGGCATAACAGATAGTCGGTGGTAAAAATTCTCCGTCATGTGGCCATTGAAAGAAGTCATAAACGGGCGGATTGTCAACTAGGAGCAATCAAAACTCAATCACTAAATGAAATACCGCAGGTGCACGAAAAAGCGATTTGGTATCATGAAAAAACTTAACGCAATATTGCAGAGAAACAAGTAGCTACATTTTCAACTTCGTCTCATCACACCACTGCAGGGTATTAGCTGGTATCGGGGCCGTAGCCACTTTCTCAAGCAGCGTTCACTGCCGCCTATTTGCGAAGCAAGGACCAAACCCAAAACAAGCCAATGAAGTGCAGTTAGTTGTGGACTCGGTATCTCACAGTTACCTCCAGTAAAGCAACTATCAGTGATTTATCAGAATGAGTAAAAATACCTGAAATTGCAGGAATAGCTTAAAAGTAACGGATAAGTCTGTAGAAATATGTAAGTACTTCTTTCACCAACGATTGACAGAAAAGGAAGAAACGGCAGTGTTCAAAAGATACGATTCTCCATCAATTCGTGTTGTGGTAAGTGTCCGAACGGACAGAAAATACAAAAATGTCGATTCTTGTACGTATTAAGGTGTTCTGGTCCTATCATTTGCAGGGTATAATAGGATACCTGACTTGTTACATACAAGCAAAATCTGAGTTTGATGGATTTTTCGTTTCTGATTTAGCAAATCACTGATAGTGTGCCTTTAACAAGCATATCATGCAGTGAGGTGATTGTTCCCATTATGGCCTTCTCCGACGAGGAATTTGCCGTTGGCCGTGGCACAGCGTGAAGAACCCCCGGTCGAACTCGAGGGCAATCAAATCACGGGTTATTCAAATGAAAGCTGCCAGAACAGCGGCGCTCATCTAAAACTTCTCCTTAGCATCCATAGATACCCTGATCGGTACTAAATCTGATGTTTTTGTCATCCTTAATTGGGTTTTGTGTTCGTAGTGCCGCTGTGTTCCGGTATAATAAATGTTGTCTTGTCCTGTGCAAGTCAATACGGTCCATACGGTATGTGTTTCACATCCCACGTGTTTCGTATTGTTTTATATAGTGGTAATTTCAGTGGCTCTCCTCCCCTGCGGGAACACGGAACCCGCTACCCTGTTATGTGTTGTGTGTGTTTTAGAGGGTTGGCAACGCCTTGTCTCAATAGCCAGGCATGCCAACGGCTTTCATAACGGCTGTTGCTTGTTACAGGGCGAGCTTTTTGCACTAAATAAATTGGGGCAAAACTTGTAAAACAAAGCAAAATATAGCAATAAGGCTAGTATTTTTTTTGTTTTTGTGGTTTTGGTTTAGTAAGGTTATTAAGGCATAGGTATTGGGCATGAACCATCTAAATGGTAAAAGTGAATCAAGAAATAAACACTAGGCCTACGAATGCGTACATACCCAACGAATAATAATAATAATAAATACACAACAAATACAAGCACAACAAGAAAACAGCATAAACAGCAAACATAATAAACTATGAGCATAGAGCAAATGTTAAAAAAAAATGTACATGTATCTCTAATACCAAATTAATGAATAATACATAAATAAATATAAATATTAAATGTATTATATTTGTATTGTTGTAGTTATAAATTTTGCTCCCCTTCTCCGTCTGTTTCCAGTGGGGGCTCTCTTGTTTGGTTTTGTTTCTGCGCTTCATGTTGTAATGTATAACCATACCAATTAAATAAATAAGTAAAATAAATTAAATGTAATAGGCATTTGTATCGTAGTTATACACTGCTCCCCTCCTCTGTTTCCAGTTGGAGCTCCCCCCCCCCCCCTTTTTTGTTTTGGATTGTTGTGCTCAGGTTATAAAATGTCTAACCATACCAAGTAAAATAAATATATAATAAATAAATTAAAATTATAATAAGCATTTTATGCTGTGTTATAAACTGATTCCCCTCCTCGGGTCCGTGGGGGTTCTTTTGTTTGGATGGTTCCGTTTCAACTTATAAAATGGATTAGCTATAGATGATTGACCTATGATGTCACATATTGACATTCACAGGACGGCCCTCTGTTGTTTTCTGCAGGCAAAATATTACAGCGTTCAATGACAGACCACATAAAATCTGGTCATAATTACTTGCAACCTTTCTTGATCTAAATCAGGGGGGTTACAATAGGCAACTGGTAGCATTAGCACGCATGCTTAATATGAATATTGTATTATTTTAATTTGAAACCAAAGTTAAGAGCAGAAAAACGAAATTTCCCTGTGCAAAGTATGGGGCTTCTGCCTGCCAGTTTCTCTCTTACACCAACAGGGGCGCCACAAACATAAACAAATTTCACATCCTCTTCCAAATAAATAAATAAAATAAAATAAATGTTATAAACATCTGTATTGTTTGTAGTTATAAATTGCTCCCCCCCTCTGTTCCAGTGTGGGTTCTCCTGTTTCGGTTGGTTCTGCTTTCGGGGTGAGTGTGCTTTAATTGCTAATTCTCCACTCGTTGTTCATGCCCGCGGGTATTTTGGTCTACTTGGTGACGCTTTGAACTCGGTATGTCAACATTCCGTGACAGCCTTGCAAATTTCCGAAGCACATTTGGGGTAACTCGTTCTTTGGCAAGTCCCCTTGTCACCTACGGCTGGTTTGGCGAACAGATGGCTAAGTTACATGTTGGTTCCTCCCACCTGGTATGGGAGGGAGCCCCACACATGGTTGGTGTGGGGCAAGCTGTTTATTATTTATATATAGTTTGCATCGTTTGATTGATAGCGAGGTGTTATGAGTGGCGCCCCAGAATCGAGCCAATATGGGTTCCCCTTGGCACTAGCAGGGGTAGTTAGAAAGAGCCGGGTCACTGAAATGCCTAAAAATGGTTCACATCCTCAAGGGCTGTAAATAAGTCTTAAAACCTACATAGGTATAGTTTTTTAAAAGCCTAGGGCCTAGATATCATTAAAATCTTGAAGGTAAAATTAAATAATATTTTGTAAAGAAACAACAGAAGAAAATAATTAATCATTAAAGTAAAAACTGTGCTTGGTTCAGAAGGTGAAAAGCGTTGGTGGTGGCTTTCAGACAGACCGGTAGCAGGACCCGGCGGCATGGTGTTTGAGTCTTTGGTCAGCAGGCTCTGGTGAGGCAGCTTAAGGCGCTTCCTCGTACATGTTAGTGTTAACATTCGCCCGACCAGCCCATCCCATAAATAAAACCAATCCTGTCCTCCTGGTGAGTTCTATGCCTGTCATTGGTCATGTTGATGGCATGGTAGTTGCTGTTTACTATTTCAACTTAGGAGCAATTTCAGCCATGGCCTTGAAAAAACAAATTGAAAGTGGGAAATTAAAAAACAAACAAACACCACAAACATGAAGGCAAGTCCTCCATATATTGATCAGTTTTTTTCAGTTCCTATTTTTGTGTTGGCATAAATTAGTTCAATAAAATCAAAATAAATAAGTAAATAAAGATTTTGAAATGGCTAATCAGCTGGTCCTATAGTTTTATGGTAAATAAATAATGTTGTGGTCCATTTCAATTGCCCCCCTTTGATGTGCAGAAATGTTCATTAAAAATAAGTTATAAGAATAATAAAAAGTAGTTGAGGGGAATGGCTTTGACAACCCAAAATATGGTGTGTGAGGGCGGGTCGATACTCTAGTTTAGGAAAAATACTATGAAGGCATGGCCGTTGTATTTTTGGCAGTTTATGCCTGCCTATTTTATGTGTGTTGCAAATACGTATAATATCATTAATACAAGACAACAACTAATAATATAATAAATAAAAAAAATGATTTGCAATAAGTTTAGTCCTTAGTTTAGGACTATTTAAATAAATTTGAATGTCAATGACCTTTGGGCAATATTTAAGATCTGGGTGTATGTTTTGGGTGGCCCATTGTGATACAACCACACACACACACACACCACAAAATATAGTGGTCTTTAATTCCATGAACAATAAATAATCGTCTCTATAAAATGAGTAACCCCAATATGAATGCATGGCCTTTGTATTGCATTTTCAGGTTATGTATCAGGTTGTTGTTGTTGCCATTTTATGCAGCAAATTGTAAATACATTTAAAAAACTCACTAAAATACATACATTCCACACACCCTAAAACTTAAAAAAAATAAAACCTTTCCTCCCCTCTCTGTTTTTCCTCTCATCTCCCGTGAACGGCTACCCGTCCCTTCGTTTTCTCCGCCCCTCCGGATCGTCTGGCTAGTGGCTCGCGAGGTGGCCCCCTGCTGGCCTGTGCCTCTGTGATTCGTGTCACCCCTGGTCTGGGCACAAGGTCAGTCTTATGGGGGGGGCAATTTCAACATCAGCTATTGTTGGGTAGAAACATGGGCCATGTGCTGGCTCACGTTCAAGTCGCGTATAGCCTGAGTCTGCGGATGTGGGGAAAATGGTACGCCATGTACGTGCTATCCCTGTCCTGAACTTATGTTTCTTTGCTATGTGCAAATTAAATAGCAAGTACAAGTAATATAGTGGTCGGGCTATGGTGGGTCATGGTTAGCAAGGTTTTGTCCAAAATCAAGGGGTCCACTGTAGGTAATGGGTAAAAGGGTTGGGAGAGAAGGGTTTTCCTCATCATTTCCCCACCTTTTCTTTTTCTTTTTTGTTATATCAGGTCTTAAGTCGTCCCTTTTTTTTTCCCCTCCTTAAGTTTTCCCTTCCTCCTTGTCGCCCACATCCTTTGCCCAACCACAAATCAACCACTAGCCAACCAGTTGGTAGTAAAATATTGTCGTAAGTTGATGGATTTGTATTTACAAATTAAAAAAAAATCAACCAGGGGGATCAAAACCTACTTGTTGAATTCAACAGTGGGGAACCAACCAGTAGGATTTTTTAAAGCAAGCAGTGGAAACAACTGGTGGGATTTCAAAAAAACCATCAGTTGAAACAACCACTGGGGAATTAATCCTACCCGTTGGAAAACAACCAGTGCCCAGACTGCTAATCTGCTGCTTAGTAATTCAATACCAGTGATTCCTTCAGTCATTAATTTAGGGGACTGATCCCAATCCCTGAACCAAAAGGACACTGTTATGGAAGTAAAAGTAATTGACATTTTTTTTTAACCACACAAAGCAGGAGCACACAGCCAGCTCTAGAATGTTCAAAGTTTGAAATTTAAAACTACTTACTGAGGACAACACCCACGACCCATGTACCTCAATTAATACCGTTTTGGCTTGATGGAAAAATTGGCTTTGTGGTGTATATATGGCAGAAGACAAAATTCATAAAAAAATTTCAAGTAAGTAACTGATGATTTTTTGTGAATGGAATAAAGCACATGTACAAAGTAGTAAAAATTGGTCACAAGAAATTTGGCTTTTTATTTCTCCCAATTTTATCAATGATTAATGATTATCAACAACTCTTGGGTTTGTAGGGCAAGATAAGCATGGCTTATTTGACAAATGAAGTGTCTCAGGGGCCAGATTTACATTCACAGTGAGTTGACCTCCATCCCAATCACTCTGGATGGTAATAAAAAATCACTTTCCCTATGCAATGGGCTGGAATAGTTTGCATTGTCTCATAAAATAGCAACAGTATAGTATAGTGTATACTGAGAGTTTTGTTATCAGATGCGAGCAATATACTGGATTCAACCCATCATGTCACCAGAGCTAGGAAAAGTTTTGGACAGCGTGGATTAGTTGGGATAGGGGACAGAAAAGGAAAACATGTGGCCCGATTCACTAGCGTTTCATGAGCGAATTAAGATAATCTGACCAGTGGCGTAAATTCTTTTTGACATTGGGGGGGATGGGGTGTTGGTGGATGAAAATTTTGATTGTTTTTTTTTGGAATATGAAACAGGGTTTGATGAAAAGACCATTACTAGCACATGTGCGCTTGAAGTGCGCTTAAAATTTTGCCATTAGAAGCTAATATTGTTAAATGTAATTGTATTAGAACAAATGTGCGCGAATCGCACGGAAAATTTGTCATTTTTAAACTATTATGGAAACGATGAGGTATTTTGGTGGAAAAAAAGAAAAAACAACATGAACAGGCATCAACATTGGGGGGGGAGATCGTATTGCCATCCCCCTCATCAAACTATTGGGGGATATATCCCCCACCCCCCCGGGATTTACGCCTATGAAGCTGACTTGCTTTTAGTCAGGCCGTAGCACAGCCCAGTATGGTTCCAAGGGCGCGCAATTTACCGGTGGTGCAACAAATGCAGTGGCGTTACCAAGGCAGTTGATCCAGAGGGGGACCGGAGGAAAATTTCCAAGTCGTCCGCCAGAGGGGGAAAAAATTTGTAAAATCGTCCCGGGTGATATCTCCAATTAAGTCTGAAGGTGACAAAATGCGTGTGTATGCGCAAAAATTGGCAAAATTACTTAAATAATTTGCCCCAATTTGACCTGGAATTGGTAGAAATTCCCGAAAAAAGAGGGATAAAACTGCCACATTTTGGCCCATGTCGTCCCGCTTTTTCAAGCCAGAGGTGGTGAAACTTCTCCCCCCCCCGCACCCCGGTCGGTACGCCACTGAACAAAAGTCCCGAACACAAGCAAAAATTTCCCGGTTGGCAGGGCAAAAAACAAATATCCGGAACATGGGCCGATTAACATGAATATCGTGTTTTATCGCCCTCAGTTTTTTTTTTCAGAGGGAGGAACTCTTGCCCCCCCCCCCTTTTCCCCCACCTGGCTACTCCAGGCTTTTAGTTTATTGCCATCCATTTCAAAGACTTTGCTGTTCTGGTATTCCAAAAAACGGGCGCTCAAATTCATTAGCCTTTGACAAGGTTTGATTATTTATTAATTTGTGTGAGGCCGCCCTCTCTTGACCGCTCAAAACTGAGTCGTAATCAAGCCTTTTCGCAAATATTTCCTTTTCTTTGTTACTTAGTGTTTTTTCGGGATATTTCTTCCGAAACTAGAGCTATCGTTATTGGTCAATGATGATGTCATCGTTCGGCTTAAAATAGTTCCCATAATAACTAGTTATTGGACCTGATCATACCATTCAAATTATTTGATTTTTTGGTAACGAATTCAAAACAAAGCGATACAGCCAGGCCAGCGGGATCCCTTATATGCAAGCTGGGAATTAAATGGCGAACTAACACTCTTGCTGCTGTGAAAACGGCCCGTGAAATCATGGTTGGAATACAATGCATCGTGGTAGGATCCCGTGACGGTGAGAATTATCGAGCTAGCTGCAGCCTGTTGCTGAGTCCCGTGGCGGTGCCTGATTATATGATATGAGGCGTATTGAAGCTACGGCTACCGTGTACTGATGTGATACGGTTTTACTCTAAAATGTGAATTTCAGTCATTTTGTAGTGAACCATGTTGTATTGTTCCACGAGTTTCATTGCAAGCAATCGTTCAGCCATGGTTCGTCCGAGAGTTTTTAGCCTTAATGTGCATTATGTTGGACCTTTTGGAGGTGCCTTGCCTTGTCAATTTTGTCATGTAATTTGGCCTGAGGTAAGTTCTTGCCTAACTAGGACTAGTAGGGTTGCGTGTCCCCTAAATTCTCGGCGTGAACTTGTGAAGCTTGACTTCATTTCTGGCTTGAATTTTGGGATGTTCGCACACACGCACATTTGCGTGGCATGATGATACGCGTGTCAGTATTCATCATTTTAATGTTCAAAATCACTTGTCATGTCTGCGAGTGGCAATTTTGACTGGTCACTGCAGTACGAATATTTTGATAAAATGACTGACGTATGCCCTAGTCATAGTCTCATATTCCGTGTGTTTGTGCAGGGAAGGTGGGAATAACTTTTTACTGGGGACTTTTATTTCTGCAGAGGTGGGCTACAACTATCCCATCTGCCACGCATCTCACATACCGTACGGAATCACTCGCCGGCAGCTGTCAAAATTTCGTCGAGTGAACTATGTTGCTTTGAATCGTATGCTAATCAGGCGTGTTCAAAAATCGATATGGTAATTTGACGGGCGCCGTCATCGATATTGGCAATTATCTGAAGATGTTGTCATCGATGAAATTGGGCTGTGCTTACGATGACGACATACTTTGATTGACACATTTTGCTTGCACAGGGAAATACCAATTTGCGCAAAGACGCCTCGCTCCGCTCGTCTCACTCCTCCTGCGTTCGACAACGCGCCTTCTGCGCGCTCGCGGTTGTTGGATAAAATGCGAGGCGTCTTGACAAAGAATAAAAGTCTTAACATTCCACTAAAATTCTAGACCCTTATAGATGTATAAAACAGATCTATAATATAAAATTCCGGATTGTAGTATTGCAATCATGATTAAAAATGGTTTTGTTTGCTAGAATAATAAATCCCGATTTTCGTAGTTTTTAGCTAAAAACATGATTTTTCTGATGTTACCCAAAAAACAAACCCCTGCAACCAAAGTTTTGGACCCCAACCATCATTTTTTAAAATTATTTTATTACTAGCTTTCGAATAGAAGTGGTTGCGTTTTGTTGTATCCCGGGGGAGGGGTTGTCGACATTTTGGGCATCAAAACCGCTAAACCACGAAGATAGTAAAAATTAAATTTGGTAAAAGTTTTTGAGGATCAAAAAATGTGTTGGCAGAAGACATGGCATGCATGTATCAGTACTGACTGCCTCTTTTTTTATAATTGTGAGTGGAAATGAACTTCTGTCCAATGTTTTGGTTAGAGGGAGCAATATTTAGGGCTAGAAATTAGGTCCATGGCCCAGATCGGCTAATACCTCGTCCTCAGAAGCCCCATATTTACCGGATAGTGGTCAACATTTTGATATCAGAAGAAAGTACTATTTCTTTCTCATTTACCCTTGAAATCTATCTCAGAACGGCAAGAGGATGTTTGGTTTGGAAGTTCTGAGCGAAAATGTTCTGCCATTTTGTTACCATCTTAAAGGCTGACCCAGAGATTCCCTGAGGAGAGCGCCCTCAATTTTCCAAAGAAATGTGTTTTTTGCATGTACATAAGCTTTGTCCATATACTCTCCTGTGTGGGAAATTGCTAAGCTTAAAATCGAATTCCTTCATATAGAAAATCACACTTTTGTTTAAAATTCCGGATCCGGAATTTTGTTATACACGAGTATCCGATGGGACTGTAATAACTACACATAAATGTTTACACTGGGCATCAAAAACGAAAAATCGTTCATCTCAATTGGAATTGGCATTTTAGGTTTACTATCTTTAGTTCAGTTTATATTTTTCATTATTACACAAACAAAAAAATACTATTTCGAAATCTCTGAGTCAGCTTAATTTCACACTGTACTCTATTGGGGCTTATAAAATCATGTTTTTAAGTCTCTCGCATCAAAACGGGTTGGTAACAAAAACATCGCGCAAACTTTACAGATGGAATTTTGGATTGAAACCAGTCTATCAAGAGGAAAACTTAACCGGCCAGCCCCTTTAAAATTAATATTTTTAGTTTTTTGATTTTTTAAATTTGGGGGGGGGCCCTGTTTTTTTGGGGGATGAACAGGTAGGCCTAGATTTTTGGATTAATTTTTAGGCACGGTTGTTTTAAGAATTGAGTGGTGTTTGTTTTTTTTGGTCGGCGAACTCGCCAGTGGTGTAATACCGGCATGTTTCGGAAATAATGGGTTGAACTTAGTAACAGAGTGGTGTTTTTGATATTCTGGGAAATAAGGGGATGATATTTCACTGACATTGAATTTCCATTTTCAGAGATTTATAATATTTAAAAGAATTTGTGAGAGGTGAAAGGGTTATTAGGCTTGCTTTTATTCTCTGTAAATATTCCTTTTCTCTGGATATTACTATTAGTGGTTGTGCCAATTATGACCTCTGTCCTGTCATTCATCTGGTTGTTAGATAAATGTGTAAGCTCCATCAATCACACCAAAGTGGATCCCCGTGTTGCAGTGCTCTAAGTTGCCATCCTCCATTATGGTCTTCATCCCGTTGATTGGTCCAGGGTTTGAAAACGGTTAAAGGTGCAACAAAGATATTTCACATTTCAGTGTCCCTAAAAATACAAAAGTTCTGATTTTTTCCTCCCCTGATGTTAAAGGGCTTTCCATCAAAAAACTCCCCATCTGAAAGGATTAATAGTTCCAGAGAATGCCACCAGGCATAAGTTTTTAATAAGTCATATTCCTCATTGTGTTCTACAACCCCTATGAGTACAATTCCACTTGGCAAATCAACATGTACATTTTCCATGGGAATCAAAAGTGGCCTGTAGTATCTGTACGTGTAAGTGACTGGTAGAAATTTGCCCTTGGGACTCATTTGTCCCATATTACTGTAATGGAGTTAGTGTAATTGGGATCCTTTATGTCAAGTCCTGTAGCTAGTGACAGATCCTTCAATATTTTATTCCAGCACTGGGAAGGGCAATGGGTTTTGTACTTGGCCGTCATTTTCAATCTTGTTAGTCTCATGCCCAATTCACAAGTGTTTTCCCAGTACTTTTTGGCCATGGTACTACTCGTGCTTATTCCAGGAATACACTCATCACTAATAGCCAACCATAGGCCTATATATAAATAGAGTCTCAGAATTGGTAGAAACCCTTCAGAAACATTGATTTGTTTCAGAAGGATCAATTCGATAACCTTTTCGAAATAAAGATGTCATTAGAGAAAACCTAATGTTTGATCATACTGAAGTTTTAACTTCATAGCATAATGACAAAGCGCATGGCAAAGATTCTGGCATTATCTATAGCGTAAAGTTCAAGTACATTTAAATGATATCTTGAAATTTTCTACAATATAAACATGGTAAAATGTATCCCAATAAAAACCAATACATGTTTCCATGTTGTGATTGTTATGTTTTGAATTACTTTTGCAATAACATGATACAGGAATTACATTTTAATTCCAGCCATTGTCAAAATATATAATAATTTACTATTAAGGGTGATAGAGGGTCCTTTCAGTATGCACACCTATTTGCAGCTGCGCATCGTTTAGCGTAAATACTTACGCACTCAGTATATGTGTGTCGACTGTTTTCTGGAGATGCGTCTAACGCATGGTTTCGTGAATTTTTGCATTCTTTTAGTACATGGGGAAATGCAATGAATGTTTTAGTTTAGTTTTTTTCATATACAATTTTGACACCAATGTTTTTCCAATACAGAATTTCATGGAGAATCTGAAAATCATGGGTGTCATTTTTTTAAATGTGTTCTTGGGTGTTTTATAAGGGGACAAAATTTGTACTGGGGTAAACAATAAAAGTGTTTCAATTGTTTTAAAATTTATACCAATCTGTTTGGTTGCTCATAAGGTTTCTAAAAAGGTATAGTTTGTCATATTTACAACCTATTGTTTTAGTACAATAGGCTCAAGAAAGTTCAAGGTCATTATTTATAGAATGGTCCGATTCTGTTGAAACTGGTTTTAATCATTCATTGGGTCATACTAAATAAGAAAATGTATATAAATTTTGTGTTCCACCTTTCAAGGTAAGACTTTTAGAGATATGACTAGTGGTCTCCCATAGACCCTGTGGACCACGGCCATATTTGCCCTCTTAATTATTATCAAAACGTCATTGACAACGCGACCTTTATATTTTCGGCTTCTGTACAATAAGACGAACAATTTGGCACCATTTTTAAAACAAACCGATGAATGTGAAATTTTACCCCCAGTGTGACCTTCAACCCGTTTTGCCTTGTAACTCTTGTACTATTTGACAGTTAGACATTATTTTATTCACACCTCATCTTCCATGATTATACATTAATGACAATACAATAACGTTATCGAATTATAGTGTTTAAACAATGGGAGAATTATACAGTGTATATGCAGTATACTATAATGAATACAATAAGCATCCAAATTTAAATCTATAATAATAATATATCATTATTACGTGAGTTGTAATACAGTTAAGATTTGGTCATTTAAACACAAACGATTATAGAAAGATATAATAACATGTTGAAATAATAATAATGAGTATGGGGAAGATGTGTGTGGGAGAGGCCATTAAGATCAAATGAACTTTAAGATTGACCCCACCCAGTAGAAAGTGGGAC